>OY720022.1:28871596-28910290 GCA_963082485.1 Eudonia mercurella
AAACATTAAATAATGTAAAATAAAATAAACGCGAGTAGATCCGTAAAAGTTGTTTCATTTAAATGTGTAGTGTTCGCGTAAACTTTAGAAAACAATAGCCACAAAGTCAATAGTCACAAAAAGAAAATTGTCTTCTATAATTATTATATTAACGGCATATATTAATAATATTTAATGTTATATACATTTAGATGTTTTCATTTAAGTTTGTGATTATTATTTAAAAAAGTAAAAATTGTAAGGAACATACATACATAAATAGTCACGCCTCAATCCCTCAGGAGGGGTAGGCAGAGACAATGGACTGCCAATTCTCTCTTAAACTATTTGGAAGCATAATTTTATCTCATTATGCATTGAATGTTATTTCGAGCCTTTAGCTAACTAAGATAAGATAAGATGGCGGTGAAGCTACGACTACCACAATTTTCATATCATTAGCTACTTATTTAAAGATACTTACATATAACACGAAAACATGTACATGTAATGTTATGTAAATGTAACAATGTTTGGTGATAAATAAGAATGCCAATATTAATCATTTACTTTATTGCACAAAAATCAGTCTTATCAGAAAAAATTACTGTTATAACATTTTTTCAGCATGTCAGTTTAAAATCCTTGTAGCTGTAACTATTTTCTAAATAACTGGCGCTTTGATAACAGCAATCGTGATAAATTGTCTTTCTTGGACTCTAGACTTGGATAAAAACAACTCTAAATAAAAAAAAACTCTGAACACAAAATGGGGTAAAAGTTTTCCTACATCTAGCAAAACATACATGAAATGACATATCACAAATTTACGAACATTAATATCGTGTTTTACGAAAAAATAGACATTGATAAGCTGTTCTTACAGGTGAAATGTAATCTTAGCATCCTTTTTGCTAAATTCTGACTTGTGAAAGCATCCTTTGATGGCACAAATCGTCATTATAAACAAAAATTGCGGAGCTGCTTACGACACGACGTGACCTTGGATACTAGCGAGCCGTTCGGCCAACCAAGCCACATATGGCTTGGTTAAACTTGCCTCAATCGGCGTGCGCGTACTCGGCTTCTAGGCGTTATTATTCTAAGCCTAGCCCAAATTAATAAATTATCTGTCAATGTCACAATAATTAGGAGAACATTATCTGTCATAAGAAACTGCGCAATACTGCCCCAATTTGTTGGAAAGTCAAAATATTTTTATTTTTCTGATTTCGACCTTTCGACTACTATGAGCTAGTATTGTTGCAGTTGTGGAAAAGAGATGTGAGTATATTCGCCGCTACACGATTCTTTAGAACCAACGATAGTGCGTGAGGTGCGAGTACATTTCAACGATCGCTTCGGCCTTTGTACGACCGCATTGAATTTTCGGAGCGATTTTAGAGTGGAAATATACGTGGTAAAAGCTTATTTCAGATTGGTTAAGAATGAAGAATTTACTTAGAAGCTACGACTGACTGGCTGATTGGCACTTTCGAACATGTCCCATAGTCTGCTGATGGTATTTAACGGCTTTCACCTCATCGTGTTTAATAGTAAAAGTGGTTCTACACATTTTACAAAAAGCCGTTGTATCGTCTTCTTTGCTAAGCCACTGAAAAAAACTTTCGTCGGTTAGCCATTCGTCATGAAAACAACAATATCGTTTTTTAAATTATGGAGGAGTGTCACTCATTTTGGCAGTCAATATATCACACACGCACAGGTAGTTAATATCTATTAGGTATTAACACACTACTACTAAATTAATTACTTGAAAAAGCAACCCGAGTCGAAACGTGAGGCTTAAATTGAACTTGAGGAGCTCGATGGCGCAGTGGTTAACGCGCCCGGTCTGCGAGTGCTGAGGTTAAGCAACTTTCGCAAAGGCCGGTCATCGGATGGGTGACCAAAAATTTATCATCTCGAGCTCCGTGCTTCGGAAGGCACGTAAAGCCGTTGGTCCCGGCTGCATTAAAACAAAACAACCAACCCGCAGTGGGCCCGCGTGGTGGTTTATGGCCCGTTCTCCCTCCATCCATAGGGAAGGCTTGTGCCCCAGCAGTGGGGACATGAAAATGAGCTGATGATGATGAAATTGAACTTATATGAACATAAAAAGCTTAAATTTCACTTATTTAGTTTTGAATCGTCGTAAATGCTTCAAATGAACTTATGGTAACATTCAAAGGATTGAATTATTGAGCCTAATAATATAGGCTGGAAATAAAAAATAAACTCATGTTTGATTATAGAAGGATTAAATTAGATTTTCATGGATATAAATCAAAAAATTAACTGATTTCTGCTAAAAAAAAATTTGTGGGACCTAATCTATTTTTTGATATAATTCATCATCGCCATCATGTTGACCAAAAAGACGTCCACTGCTGGATAAAGGCCAAGGATCTCCACAACAACCGGTTTTGTGCTGCTCGCATCCAGCGGCTTCCTGCGACCTTCACCAGATCGTCGGTCCACCTTGTTGGAGGCCTGCCCACACTGCGCTTTTGATATAATTACTTAATTACTATAATAAAATAGTTAGTAAATGCAAAACTCTTAAATAATATAAGTATTCTTTTATATTTTTACCAACATTTTTATTTTAATTTCTCAGAAAATTATCAACAAAATTAAATTAGGGTAGTGAGTGGCACCAGTGTTCGACAGGGACCAGTGACCGACATTTTTTTCCTTTAATCATTAAAATAGGAGTCAGCAACTGATTTAGTGTTTATCAACGATTGAATACCGTCCACCTGCTTCCTTGCTGTCATCCCGTAATATTTTAATGAAAATTTTTCTTATTTTTTTGGCGATGAAAACTATGTCGAACACTGCGTTTGATCCGATCGGATCCGACCCCTCGGAGAACCCTAGTAGGGGACGGGGACACGCACTAATGCGAGATGCCATTCCCTCAAGAAAACCTCCGAAGGCGATTCGTTTCACACGGCTTGAGGAACCCTTTAAATTTCTCGCCGCTCTCAAAAAAGCTCGGTAAAACTGAAAATGCCGTCTGAAGCAACCAACATACACTCTCCAAAAAAAACTGCTTCTAATAAAGTGCCGAGCACTTCTGCTTAAAGGCAGTAGCCATTAGGCCCCTATATGGGTAGTTTATGATTATTTACATATAATTTTACGCAAATATTGTTGCAAACAAATTACAATTTGAGAAAAGACAAAGTGTAAAAAAAATCCACGAGCGGGATTCCAACCCGCACCCAATGACATGCCGGGTCAGGTACACTGGCAACTATGCTATCGTGGCTAAATCCAACTCGCCGAAATTAATCAACAATATCTATTTTTACTTTATAAGCCAAAGGAGCCAATTCAATGTCGACAACGTTTAGTTTAGATAAGTTTTTATAGACTTAATACTATGTGCTGACAATTGCTTTATCACTCAACCAGCCACTGTTCGCGACAGGTCCTGGATAAGAAGAGACGTTTTGCTATAACCCCGCACATTGGCATAAGGTGACTTAAGCTGGCTTGTTGATACTGACGGCCGGTTGCACCGACATAGTTTCGTTTTAACGGTTTCAGCATACGGTTACTTCAACACCGATTTATTTGTAAATACCTGACCATCTGTTATAATCAGTGATCGGAATAGGTAGAGCATTTTTTTGTACTTGCGATACTATTATATATTGTCGATAAACAACTTGAATGCTGTAGAAAGAGACAAAAACAGGTGCGTTCTTCTAGCGGCGGAGCCCGCTATTGTGTTGTTTTGTTTCCAAAAGCCGTGTTGCGCGGCAAAATCGTGCGGCAACATCGCGCGTGTGCACAATGGAAATCGGCAACGCGTCGCTAATGTAAGTTTGACAACATCGTGGCGCCCACTGCCAATACGTAAGACAAGCCTTCTTTTATTATGTTTATAAAAAAAAAGTTTCAGTTAGAAACTCGTGTGCTCATAAAGTTAGTTTTTATCTAAAATGCCAAGATATTTTTATTACATTACAATAACAGTATTGTTATTGTATTGTATAATACAATAACAATTTATTTATTGAATAATTATTTATAAATTGTATTGTAATTATTCCCAATTACATAATTATAAACAAAAAACTAAAATATAACATTAAAATTTACAAAATCATTACATTCATAAAACAATCAATAATTATAATTTGATATTTCATAAAAACTAATAAATATAAACAAAAAAAATACAAGAGATTTCATAAAAATTTTATAATTTGTATTTATATTGCTTCAATTATTTTGACAATGACTGTACAAAATGTTCCCATTTCTATTCGTCATATTCTTATTTCATTTCCTCGTGTTCTTTATTGAGGTGATAACAACAATTTTTTCTGGCTTGCCTTGCAAGACTTTAAAAATCATGGAACGTATAGTTCTTTGCCGACAATTTACGAGTATAGTAACTGTAATTCGTATAAGATAGGTAGATCGTTTAGTATTAAATAAGCAAGTAGACTTAGTCTTAGAAAGTTTTTGTAAGGGTTCATCATAGTTGTAAGTAGATTAACTAGATAACGATTGCAAAATCATAAGCCCGTTAGCGAAGCTTATTTGTCTATCTCTTAGTTTTGGAAGTCGATATACCTATACGGTTGTACTATGAAAAATCTTATTAGTAGAAATGAAACAACTTTTAGGGATCTACTCGGTACCTAAGTATAACGTTTATATATACCTATATACATTAATGTCTTGTCCTGTTTGACTGATTCTTTATCACCGACCCGAAACCGCTGAAGCTAATTAGATGAAATTTGGACTGTAGGTAATTAACCAGCCACTAAGAAAGGGTTTTACGGAAATCACACCCTTAGGGGGTCAAATAGGGGGTGAAATTTGGTATGAAAGTCCAAGTTAAGTAAAAGACATAAAAAATGGTATATGGCTTTTTGAAAAGAAAGAAAGAATGACTTGTTATATATATACTTGGGTGCCTATAGAGTTTGTATACTTATCAGTAGGTTTGTATTAAGTAATAAGATTAGACTTGAAGTTAATTGTGAGATCTTAGGTATAACATTTAATTTATTATCATGCCATTGATATAATTTCAGTAATAACTAGTATTTCAAGAAATTTATTTTACCACGAAATATTGAAATTAATTTTGTCGTTTGACATAAGGTTGACAAAACATTCGGCCTTTCTGTTACTGATCGAACAAACAACTGACCAAAATACATTTTGTCTGTATAACCATTGAGATTTCTATCATTGATGTTGACCGTTTGGTCGAATAAACGTCTGGTAGGAAGAATTGTAAACTCTTTTTTATTTTCTCTCTTTTTTTTGAGAAAATACTAAAGTGCCACAATTTTATATACTCCATTAATCATATAGGTATGTACTATGACAAATTAATAAGTAAGCGCTATAGTTTAAATTCCATCAATATCAAGAGGTTTTAGATCTATTTGACAAGCGATAGAAATGCATACAGTTCTTCCTATCAAACATTTATTCGACCAAACGGTCATTCGATCAATGATAGAAATGTCAATGGTTTTATCGACATAATATATTTAGGTCAGTTGTTATTTCGATCAGTAACAGAAAGGCCAAATGTTATGTCAAACGGTGAAATTAATTTCGATATTCCGTGGTCAATTCATGTAATTTCTCATTAAGTGAAATGTAATTTTTTTTATAACCTGTAATTCTATAGAAACTCTTAATTGGTATCGGTGGTACGAGTATAATCATTGTGGTCTAAGTAACCGCCACTCATATAACAATTACTCGTTCGCAGCAAGTCTGGTCGCAGCACGCCGGTCACCACCCCGGCGCTGGGACGGTTCGTCGCCCCCAAGCCGCCTCCTTCCATCGGCAACGTGAGTACGCCATACACACATACATACATACACACATACAAATATACATATTATACAACGTGTAACAGAAAGGTGGGGTAAAAATTAAAAGACCCAAAGTATATCCGATCTAGATCGTGTATGTGTTGTTACTAAGACACAATTATTAACTTTAATTTGCCATGCAATTGTAAATTAAATATTTGTAATCTTATCTTATCTTAGTGGGCCCTCCTGAGGTTTCCCTCTTGCAGTAACACTTTGACCCCTCGGGATCTTTTGTGTAACCCCATCCTTTCGTTCTTCTTCCTGTGTAAAAATAGATGCTGTGGGCAACCCACATACATACATACATATACATAATATATAATACATAGTTTAACTTTTACACTATTTTATTTACACATACAAAACCAACATACACACACACACGATTATATATAATTTATATTATAATATATTCGTACTTACTTGGCATACATATATTTAATATAAACAAATAAACATCAGAAATACACCTTTCATCAGAAAAATCGAAACACTCCCCCGTTTTTATGGTTTCTGTTTTAATTTTACATAATAGAGTTTTCATTCCATGAAAAAAATCACATGATTGTATAGCTGGCAGTTTGGCCATTACATGACAAGCGAAAATTCTAATCGATGAAGATTCTTATGGAAACAGTAATAAGAGTGTGTTGTTTTATCAATTTCTTTCATACTCCATACAGGGTTATTTTTTTTTAAATATAAGAAGGAGGCAGACGAGCAGGCGGGTCACCTGATGGAGAGTAATCACCGCCGCCCATGGACACCCGCAAAACCAGAGGAATCGCAGACGCGTTGCCGGCCTTTGACTTGTTGAACAAAATACGAAACCTATGAAAATTTAATTTGATATTAGAACATTAGGATTTGAAAACCATATATTATATACTATTAAACGACATTTGACATATATTCCTAAATATACACATTTTTCTGACAATCCTTACAAAACATAAACTTGGAAGGTGTTTTGATTTTTGTGATGAGAAGTGTATTTAATAATAAAAATATAAATTCAACTAACAGACAGACTGCTCAGAAAATATTAAATGCATTTTTTATAAATTTCGCTGTAGAACGCGCGGTGCGCACGATCAGCCTACTTGACGCGACACCCGTGCCGCTTGAACGCTCACCCGCTGCTTACGCGCACCGCTATAAACTGTTAAATAACTCTCTTCTATATATTCTTAAGTACTATTTCCTTCTTGTGTCTTGCTATACTTCTATACTGTGTTGCTTGTAACTTTCTTTCTCCTTTTAAACTAAACTGTGTGTGGCAATAAACAATTTATTGTGATACGTTCGCACTTAATCATTTCTCGCCCGTAACATCGCTACGCAGCCACTACAATGCCATAAGTTTGGCAACGTCTTCAAGAGCGAAGAGCCTGAAGTCCTCTGGTTTTAAATAGGCCGACCCAAGGAGTCCCATTCTTTTCCTAGCCAGAGAGTCACAGTCACGCAGTAGGTGCTGCATTGACTCCGTTTCCTCTCCACATGCCCTACACAAGCTGTTTGTTGATAGATGCATTCTGTGGAGCATTTGTTTTGTGGCATAGTGCCCTGTCAAGGCACCGATGGTTAGTCGGGCCTGCCTTCTACTGCCTCCGCATATGAACTTACTCCTTCCTAAAGCGTTTTCACCTAGGAAGGATTTGAAGTGTTTCATACCCGGCTGCTCTTTCCATTCAATGTCGTGCCTATTTTTGATGTAATCTTTTAAGGCCTTGTTAATGGTACTTGGTGCAAGTGTCACGAACAGCTCAGGACCAATAATCTGGGTCTCTGAGCCCTCCCTGGCAAGTGCATCCGCCATCTCGTTGCCATGGATTCCCATGTGGCCTGGGACCCAGATCAATCGCACCTTGTTACGTCCACCTAGCTTGTTTAGAACTTTGGTGGTTTCTAGAACAAGGCCAGTGTCGATTCGGGGCGATATGAGTGACTTAACTTGGCTTGACTGTCACTTAGGATGAATATATTGCGCTTTTTCATAGCTAACTCTATATTCTGCTTTGCGCATAGGAGAATTGCGAAAGTTTCGGCTTGGTAAACAGTGGCAAATTTTCCCATGCTTTGACTATGCTTGAAGTCGTTGTTATAGACGCCTGCCCCTGTGCCCGACTTATTTTTTGTTCCGTCGGTATACCAGGTTAGGCTGTCTTTTTCTGGAGACGGTGGCCCTCGTTTCCATTCGTCGTTCGAGAACTTCGTTAACCCGCCGACCAGGGAGACCCGTAGAAACGGCTGTCCCGCTGGCCGCCCGTGGCACAGTACAGGGGCCCAAGCGAGCCTAACCAGCTCGTGAGGCTGCCTCACCATGCCACGCATAATCTCGGGGTGGCCCGTCGTGCCGGTTGGTGACCAGAAGGTGGGGATGGGGAGTAATGATACTCTTCAGGGTATCATCCGTATTCGTTCGATTACGTTTACGAAAACGAAAATTAGTATGGCATTGAAGCAACGCCTTCTAGCAACATATTATGAGAAGAGTCAAAATTTGGCCATACAAATTCTCGTTTTCGTCAACGTGGCTAGGCTAGGCTTGGTTAGCTTATGAAGCATAGTGCCTTCATCTAAGCACACGAAGGAAGCACACGAGACCCAAGATCCTCAACTACTGAAGCACTGGTAGATGATACTTTTATAGGCAGATCTTTGAGAAACAAGCCGCCATAGTGCAGTCTCAAGAAGTGAAATTAAAAGCGTCCGTTGTGTATCAAGTAGGTATATCGCGAGACAAAGGTCACCAAGATATTTGACAGTTACCTCACGTTACAAATACTATTTAATTTAACTTAATAAATAATTAAATAAATAATATTTTATTTGATGTTAATGATAGTAGTTATTGACATTGAATGGGCGCCTTTGGCTTTTAAAGTAAAAAAGTAAATAGTGTTGAATAATTTCGGCGGGCTGGTTAGAACTACGATAGCTCAATTGGGAGAGCACTTGACCCGGTATGTCAGAAGGGTGCAGGTTCAGGTCCTGCTCGTGGAAATTTTTTCAACATTTGTGTTTGCAGCAGCATCTCCTCGACTCACGCCTCCCTCCTTTTCTCCACCATGACAGCGCCTAACATTAAAACTGGTACTACAGCGGTGCACACCCCCACCACAACCATACCGTTTGAGGTCGAGTTCGCTAACATCCGCGGACTCCATGCAAACCTCAATGCCGTCCACCACCATCTTGAGACGGCACGGCCAGCAATGTTGTTTTTGACGGGGACGCAAATAATCTGTCCGTTCAACACCACCTTTTTTTTTCGGCTTTGTGCTTGAACAATCCTTTAAAGCGAAAGCCGATGTATACTTGTATGTCCGAGCGGATGTTTGCTGTCACCGTTTGAGCTACCTGGAAGTCACCTCTTTTTAGATTCTGGTACACGTAGACTTGGGTCCTCAGAATCGCGTCTACGTCTGCGTCGTCTAACGTTCCCACTGCGGCGGTTCTGGAACAACTGGACTTTTGTTGACCATCTGAATCGGGCAGATAACGCTATTACATACACTGTTATATACATTTTAATCGCAAATGCACTAAGCGAACAATCATTGAGCGACTTGTATCCGTAATATTGGGTTCTTACCTATGAAATTGAAATTTTTTTCAAAGTTATTAATAGGTGTATTACTTCTAAAAGTCAATACCGGTTGTTAATATTATGATACACCTTTAATTAGGACTGTGTTACTCAGGCTTCAGCAATAACAATAATTATTCATTTTGTGTTTCTCTATCGGGTATTTTTTTTAATTGACTTATTTTTTGTTCGCGGAATTGACGTTTTGTTTCATTGTAGCTTTGAAAGGGCTTGATTTTTTTTATTTTTAATGTCGGCTATATTTAGCTAGTGAAACAAACACACTACTCTAAGGAGGAAGGACCTAATACTAATTTATCATCCGCTACCAAAGCAGTCGCGATGCAATTGTACAATTAACAAGTGGTTGCCTTTTTCGGTATTAAGTCTGCCGTATTATCGATGGCTAACTAGAGAGAGATCTTCTAGTTATCGGATCTTTTTTTTATATATTAACAGGTAAGCACAGTGCCTTGATCTCTCCTGATGTTAAGTGATGATAAGGCCAGTTGGTGGAAGCGCACTTCACCCGGGATCCTCAACTAGTGAAGCACTGGCTATCTTATCTCTAGCTGCCGGAACAAAACAATGCTACAAACATTCGTGTTATGGCGACATATTCAGATAAGATGGTGGTAGCAGGCCAGGCGGACAAACAAGTCCTACTTACTGGTTATTTAAGATCTTCCAAATGACCTTACACAGCACTGACGTAAAAGCAATAGGCCTGCAGTTGGACGGGTCTGAACGATCTCCTTTTTTAAGTACCGGTTGCATATAAGTCCTCTATCCAACCCATCGCAGTTTATCAACACTATCTACTTTGTTAGCCAAAACACTTTGTTCGCTACAAAGTTTGCGTAAATTTATATACATCCATAATCAGATTTTATTTGATTTTAAAACCATAAGTTTAAACGTCCCCTTATCCATGAATAACATCTGACATGGTACAATCTATGATGCACATAAGAGATAGCACTAAAGCCTCTAAAGAATGCTATAAAACAGATAAAAAGATTGTAGTCGCTGCCATAGAAAGCAAAAAAGATTCTTTAAGCAAACACTTTAGAAATAGTATAAATAACACAAAAAAATTATGGTAGAATTTAAAAAAGACAGTATTTGGAGCATCCAATTATCGGAGGGCGGGTAAAAAATATGCGGAAGTGAACACCAATTATATTGATGGTTTATAGAGCGTAGTGGACTGTAAATTGGCGGATCGTTTATCACATAATATAAATAAAGAGAGGGCGGTAAGAAAAGGGAAGCAAAGGGCTAAAACGCTGCGGCTTTCAAATGTTCCCGTGCAAAGATAGTAAGCAACGCTAACCTGCTAGTCTGAAGCTGGTTTGTTCTCAAACCCTGGCGGCGGTGAAAGGTGGCACCTTTTATGTAGACACGGCAGCAGAGCGAGCGCGAGCGAGAAGCGGCGAACGAGCGTGCGGATTATTTAGAACTGGGTTAGGACACCGCGAAGTGTCGTGGGTGCGCGAGCGCGCTGCGGGTGGCGCGGGGCGCGGTAGCTACCGTAATGGTTTAGTGCTGCGAACCTCTTCACACAGAGATACAACAAAAAGCGCACAAACAGTAGTACTAGGTACTAATTAAGAAGGAAGCATCAGAGCTTCTACTGTTTTGTTATTTACACCTTACGGGAAAGCACCTTGGCTTTCATCTCACCTGATCGTGATGATAAGGTTTCGACCTTATCATCACGATCAAGTGAAAGCGCACTTCAACGGAATACATGATAACTATTCTTTCAGCTATTCTCTTACAATTATTGTTTTTGTTGTTTACTTTATGTTGTCACTCAGTACTCCTTACTAGGATTCTTAATTATCGTTTTTGACTCTTTCTATAGTTCCTGTTCTTACCGAGGTGGTGGGAGGCTGATGACCTGTACAACTGGTATATTAATATCAATCACAGGCGTCAGTCTCACACAAACTACTTGTACTGGCTATCTTATATGTAACTGTCGGAACACAATGTTACTAACATTGATGTTATGGTGACATATTTTAGATGGAATTGTGCTAACGAGCCACATAGCGGACTTAAAACAAGCCCTGTTACCACACAAAATAAGCACAAACATGTACTTCCCGCTAGAAATCGAACTCGGGATCTCCGAGTCTGAGACCAGTGGTCACAGTAGCGGTTGACGACCCTAATAAAAAAAAACGCCCGGTTCTTTGACGTGCCGGGTGCTGACCGTGTGTCAATATCTCAATGTCAATATTAACGCGTTTTGAACATCACAGGCACGATACAAAAACTTTCTCATTACAATCTGTCGTAAAGGCTCCCTTGCCCTTTTTGAAGTTTGACTTGAAGATCGGCAAGATGCAGACTTCGTCTATCGTATTAAGGCGAAGGGTAAGGCACACTAGCGCCACCAATTGATAATTTGACAGTTACTAACGGACCGGTTCTTTTTTTAAACATTGCGTACCGTCCGATAACAGGAAAGCATCTATAGTATATATTTAATAATTGTGCACTTCTTTTTATAGCGTGGTTTATTCACAAAACGGGCTATCGCATTTATTCACAAACAATGTGTTAACGCAAGTAAACGCACCTACGCAAGAAGCAAACCATCTAACGTGACGACGAACGCCGATCGGACCCCCCGCCACCCAACACGCCACTGCCCTCTTTATCTCTAAGCAAACCGCACGCACGCTATTGCAATTTTATATGTACTAAATTTGTAATACACCAGAAAAAGAAAAAACGCCTTTTAATATTTCTCCACCCCCTGGAACCCTGAGCCGAAGAAGTTTCCCGTACATGTTGGACCTACGAACCGAATAATAAAGCTGAGCGACCTTTGAGTTCGGGGAAAGCTACTCAACGGCTACCGGTCAACGGAAGGTTCTGAAGAGGACGGAACAAGAGGCGCAGTCATCGAGTTGCAGCTAAGTAGTGGCAGTGCAAATCCGATCATATCATTCCTTTAGTTCCTTATAAATATCTTCATTTACTTACCTAATATACGGACTTTAATTACGTGTATTACAGATTTTCTACCTTCTGTTACGTTAATTTTGCTTTCATATTTTTTTTACCCCCTTTTATTTCCACTTACATACTTAACTAATACACGGACTTTAATTACGTGTATTACAGTTTATATCTAGAAATCATTACTTTAACTTAAATTCGTTCCTCTATTCCCACTTACTCACCTATTACACGGACTTTAATTACGTGTAATATTTTAGTTTGTCGATTAATGATCTCACATTATTTTATTTCTCAAAAAAATTCCACTGAGCACCTACAGCGCGCGCGTATAATAAGTATATTCATTTGCCGTCGCCGCTGTACATACCTACTACGGCGCTTGCACATATAGCTTGCGCATAACGGTCGGTCAGCTGATTGCACCGCTGAGCTAGCGCTGTTGTATTTCCTTCACTGCACATTCCGCTTTAAGTATTCGTATCATTGTCATTACCTTAATTTGCGATCATCCATAACTTGAACGGCAAATTGGTTAATTGGTACTTGCATTATTAATTTCACTTTTTATCACCTACCTTCACCTAAATATGGTTAAACTAGCCGAATTGAAAAGAAAACGCAGTTCATATAAATCTAAGCTTACGCAATTTAAAACACATTTAGCTATTCTTTCTTCTTCAGAAAAGCCTAGTCCAGTGCAGCTTAGTGATTTAAATTTAAGATTGACAAAAATTGAAGAGTGGTACGGTGAATTTGACGTGATACAAATTGAGATTGAAGGTTGTTTGGAAATTTCAGAAGCGGATTGCGAAAAGGAGTACCAATATCGCGAGCAATTCGAGAGTGAATACTTCGCGGTAGTTGGCAGCGCTCGCGAGTGGGTAAGCAGGTTCACCTCTGCGCAGCATAAGGACGACGGCGCATCAGCCTCGTCCGCGGCAGGTACTGTTCTTACGGCTAGTGCACCAACTTTAACGTTACCTACTATTCAATTACGTACCTTTTCTGGGCATTTTGAGGAGTGGCTACGATTTCATGATACTTTCACGTCACTTATACATTCCAATGATAGTATTCCTAAAATTAACAAGTATCACTACTTGCAATCGTCATTAAAGGACAAAGCTGCAGACGTTATAAGCTCATTAGACTTTTCTGCCAACAGTTACGATATCGCTTGGCAGTTACTATGCGAACGTTATCATAATAATAAGGTTTTAATTAATAATCATATTCAAGCGTTATTTGACATAGAATTAATTACAAAGGAATCATCTATTTCTTTAAGAAAATTAATTGACACTTTGAATAAGCATCTTAGAGCACTTGAAAGTTTAAACATAAATACTCATAATTGGGACACGCTATTAATACATATGGCTTCAAGCAAACTTGACAACGTAACAAATAGAAAGTGGAAGGAATTTACAAACAGTTTTGAAAAATACCCTGATTTGGAAAGGTTCGTTAAATTCATTAAAGATCGTGCAGGGTTGCTTGAAACTATAAATTTGAGTCAAATCAAACGTAGACATAGCGAACCAGTCACTTCAAGGTCACGCTCGTTTGTTGCAAATGATAATACACACACACAACAAACTAAGTGTTATTCGTGTCCATTATGTAAACAAAATCACGCTATTTATCAATGCTTAAAGTTTAAAAATTTATCTGTTAATGCTAAAATTAATAAAGTAAAACAATTAAAACTTTGTCTGAACTGTTTACGTCATGGGCATGAGCTAAATAAATGTAGGTTTGGCCCGTGTAGGATCTGTGCTAAGTGGCACAACACGATGTTGCATACTGAGGATCAGTTGCAGATCGAATCCAAGGGATCCACCCCTTCGAACTCTTGCTCAAAGAACGACAAATTCGTTACGTTCACCACACAGGAGGTCATTGAGTCAGAGTCGTACGATGACGCAGATGATGGTGTCCCGGCAACCCATCCCGAGGTGGTTCTGTCATCCACGCATAACAGTTGCGTTCTCCTGTCCACAGTTCTCATTGACGTGGTTGACAGTGACGGCTTGCGTCACACTGTTCGTGCCTTACTTGATAACGGTAGTACGTCTAATTTTATGACAGTAAATTTAAGAAAACAATTAAAATTGCCTCTTTATTCAACTTCGACGGCGGTCGAAGGCTTGAGTCGCGAGTCTATTCGTATTAGTTCACGTTCTATTGTTACATTATTTTCGCGTACTGAAAAATACAAAACAAGCATTAATTGTTTCGTAATTCCACACATACCTCAAATGTTGCCCGCAACATATTTTGATATACAGTCATTGAATATACCTACGAATATAAAATTGGCTGATCCAACCTTTAACTCACCTTCTGACATTGACATGTTACTTAGCGCTGATGTATTCTGGAATGTACTGGGTGGCGAGCGTATTTCGTTAGGTAAAAATAAGCCAAGTCTCAATAACAGTAAATTCGGATGGTTGGTGTCAGGTGCAATGCAATCTCAAAGGTTAAATAATAAACCCAGCCAACAATCTACATACGTTAATACAGTCCATTGCCATTTTTTAAATGAGGTTGAGTTACAACACAAACTTGATAGATTTTTTGAATTGGAATCAGTACCCTCGCCCCGGAAAACCACAAAACAAGAAAATGAGTGCGAACGGCATTTTGCTGCAACTACGGCACGTCAAGATGACGGTCGATTTGTTGTTGAGATTCCATTACAACAGTCACCAGAAGTGTTGGGTGAGTCATATGATCAAGCATTTAATCGATTCCAATCATTAGAACGCAAGTTTGCGCGTTACCCATTATTTAAACAAAAATATTGCGATTTTATTCAGGAGTATATTGACCTGGGTCACATGTCTTTAAACACTGATAGCAAAAAGGATAAACATACTTACATACTACCTCATCATGGTATCCTTAAAGAGTCTAGCCTTACAACAAAGCTGAGGGTGGTATTTGACGGCTCCGCGAAGACCACATCAGGTTTGTCATTTAACAATATTCAGAGCATAGGGCCTACTGTACAGAATGATTTAATAAGTATTTTAATCCGTTTCAGACAACACAAATACGTAGTCACTTCCGATTGTGAAAAAATGTACCGATGCGTGTTTGTTGCAGAACATCAAAGATGTTTGCAACAAATACTCTGGCGCTTTAAGCCTAGTGACGAACTAAAAAGTTATAAACTCAATACTGTGACTTACGGCACAGCGTCGGCGCCGTACTTGGCAACTCGTTGTCTTGTACAGTTGGGCCACGAATGTACTGATCCATTGGTGCGCCAAACTATAATTCACGATTTTTATGTGGATGACTGCATAAGCGGGCACGAGTCAAAGTCGAGCCTCATACACATTATACAGGGTGTCATTAGCCAATTAAAAAAGGGTCAGTTTTATTTGCGAAAGTGGCGTTCCAACTGTCCAGATATATTAAACAATATTCAAGAAGATAATGATCATGATGGTTTTCTCAAACTAATAAATGATGATGATGCAAAAACTTTAGGCCTGAGGTGGTCTTGCGAAACGGATACATTGC
The DNA here is from genome assembly GCA_963082485.1 of Eudonia mercurella. Taxonomy (NCBI): domain Eukaryota; kingdom Metazoa; phylum Arthropoda; class Insecta; order Lepidoptera; family Crambidae; genus Eudonia; species Eudonia mercurella. The sequence goes on from OY720022.1 coordinate 28,887,557, forward strand.
AACTTTCCGTCACCATTGAGTCACCATCATCGGATAGAATGAGCAAGCGATCAATTTTGTCCACAATAGGACAGGTCTTTGATCCTTTAGGCATTGTAAACCCATGCATACTCCATGGAAAAATAATCTTGCAAAAACTTTGGGCTTCCAAAATATCATGGGATGATCCCTTACCTTTAGAAATTAAAAAGGAATGGTTACTGTTTTTACAATCCCTCCCACAACTAAATGAAATTAAAATTCCGCGCCGTACAGTGTGTATATTACCTAAGCGTATAGAAATTCATGCCTTTAGCGACGCGTCTTTACATGCATATAGTGCATGCATATACTTACGGTCTGTGTCGGCAGATGGTAGTACCACTGTGCGGTTAGTCATGGCTAAGAGCAGGGTGGCTCCTTTAAAAGGTATGACAGTGCCTCGATTAGAACTGTGTGGCGCATTATTGGCAGTCAGACTAAAGGAGAAGGTTCGAACTGCATTAAGATTAAATATCGATGGTTGTGTTATGTGGTGTGACTCCACGATTGTTTTGGGCTGGATTCGAACTCCTAGAGCCTCACTTAAAATGTTCGTGCTTAATCGAATCAATGAAATAACTGAACACAGCGACCCACAGGCGTGGAGGTATGTACCTACTCACTTAAACCCGGCTGACCTGGGGTCTAGAGGATGTAACGCGAATCAGTTACGAGACTCCCTGTTATGGTTCTCTGGCCCATCGTTTCTAACGCAATTAGAATCCCAGTGGCCCATTCAACCCAAAAATATACCTATTACTTTACCTGAGATTAAGGGTGAATGCAAACTTGCTACTGAACAAAACGATTTTACTCATAAATATTCTAACTTTGTAAAATTGAATAGGATCACGGCATACATATTGCGATTCATAAATAATTGTCGAAAACCAATTGATAAATTTAGTGGTTATTTAAAGTTATCTGAACTGAACTATGCTACACACGCGTTATGCAAAATCGTGCAATTGGATATTTTTTCACGTGAATACAATTTTTTACACAACAATAAACAATTGTCAACTAAATCAAAGATTTTAAATTTAAATCCGTTTATGTCGAATGAAAGGTTAATTCGTGTCGGTGGTAGATTGTCTAATTCTAACTATGACTATGACACAAAGCACCCAATCTTGCTTCATGCATCACACCATGTCACAAAATTATTATGTAGACATTATCATACAATACTTATGCATGCAGGCCCGCAGTTATTATTGTCTATTTTAAGACATAAGTTTTGGATAATTGGTGGCCGCAATCTAGCTAGAAAAGTAACACACGAGTGTCATGCATGTTGCAGATTCACCGGTAAATCCATTCAGCCTAAAATGGCCGATCTGCCGAAAGAAAGAATTCATAGCCAGTTCCCATTTTTCAATGCTGCAGTAGATTATGCTGGTCCGATTATGCTGGCGGACAGAAAAGGTAGAGGTTGTAAATTATTAAAATCATATATTTGTGTATTTGTCTGCCTAGCTGTAAGGGCGGTGCATCTGGAGTTAGTAACTGATTTAAGTACTGAAACATTTTTGGCCGCTTTGGGTAGATTCATAGCTCGCAGAGGTAGGCCTGCCTTTATTTACTCTGATAACGGTACTAATTTCGGAGGGGCCGCAAACGAAATTTCTAAATTTTTAAAAACTAAAGGTGATGACATTGGTTCGAAGGCGGCGGAGCAGTCCATTATCTTTAAATTTTCCCCCGCATACAGTCCACATTTTAACGGCCTAGCCGAGGGTTCTGTGAAGTCTGTTAAGCATCACTTAAAGAGAGTCCTCTCTCTAGCAAACTTAACTTACGAGGAAATGAATACCGTACTCGTAGGTATAGAAGGTATATTAAACTCTCGTCCACTTACCCCCCTCTCCTCAGATCCTAACGATTTCATCCCATTGACCCTATCACATTTCCTTATCGGACGCACACTCACTATGCTGCCTACTTCTCAGATCGATGTGGGGGAACCGGCCAGGATCTGTACGCTGCCTCGATATCGGAGAGCACAAACCCTAACTCGGCACTTCTGGAATCGTTACTACATGGAATACATTTCAGATTTGCAAAAGAGGCAGAAGTGGAAGCGCACCAGTGGAGGAGAACTGCGCATTGGAGACCTGGTGGTGATAAAGGATGACCGGCTGCCCCCTAACCGCTGGCAGCTTGAGCGTATCGCCCGCCTCCACTCCGGCAACGACGGCACCACGCGCGTCGTAGACGTCAACACCGCAACTGGAGTCTTGAGACGGGCTTACAATAGGCTCTGCTTGTTGCCAACCAAGGACATCTTGGAACTGGACGTTCCAACCCGGGGAGCCTGTTAACGCAAGTAAACGCACCTACGCAAGAAGCAAACCATCTTCATAAACGTGACGACGAACGCCGATCGGACCCCCCGCCACCCAACACGCCACTGCCCTCTTTATCTCTAAGCAAACCGCACGCACGCTATTGCAATTTTATATGTACTAAATTTGTAATACACCAGAAAAAGAAAAAACGCCTTTTAATATTTCTCCACCCCCTGGAACCCTGAGCCGAAGAAGTTTCCCGTACACAATGGCTACTGTTGGTGTTAGCGAATTAATACAAAGACAAACCTAAAAGTAGTGCACAATTATTAAATAATAGATGTTTGCCTTGTGTGTCGGAAGGTCCGCAATGTTTGAAAAAAAATCCAGTTTAGCAGTTATCAAATTAAATCCATTAGCGGCGCTAGTGTGCCTTACCCTTCGCCTTAATAGCATTTTGTATAAACGCCAACAAATCCCCGTACTTATGAATGGAGTTTATCCTCCGTTAAGGAAAGCTTAAGCTTATGTTTCGCATGGTTAATGCGTGTTTTGTCTCTAACTTTAATTAAAAATGAAGTAAAGGCAGAACTACTTATGATAGTGAGTTAACTTGGCTGAAAGCTAGTTTTTTTGTTATTTTTTTTTCCTCACTCAGGCGTTGCAATGGCTATGAAGACTTCCGCTTAGAACATTGGCAACATTATCTATTTGTCGAGAAGTCGTTAATCTGAAGTGTGAAGTGAATCGGCCGTACAGTCCTTGTTAGTATATCTTCACTTTGATTATATGTATGTGTAAATAATATAATTGTGAAAAAAGAAAAAAGCCTCCTAAGTTTGTTGCCAGCTCTTCTCGGTCGAAGGCTCTCCCAAGATCCGAACTGGTGGTAGATTCAGCAGTTTAGTTAAACTAAATTTTAGTTTATTATTATTTGTGTTTTTATACTTAGTTTTCCTCGTCGTATACAGGATGTTTGGTAATATGTAAGTATATATTCCCGAAACGTACCCATGTTAACATGTCTATATAATACTATACCAACGTCAGAAAATGGAAATTGTAAAAATAAATGTTTCACTCCCATACAAAACGACCCATCAGCTGATCGAGTTAGAAATATTTTTTTACAATTTCTGTTTTCTGACCTTGCCATAGCATTATATGGACATGTTAACATGGGTACGTTTCGGGAATATATACATACTACCAAACATCCTGTATAAGTGTAAGCGTAGTGTAGCGTCGCAATACGTCAATAAGTGCCTGCGGCTTATATTGAATCAACGATTTGACTCTGACTTTGATGCATACCTGTACTGGGACACTTATTCAGAGCTCCCGCCCACGTCCGATAATCGGTGACCGTTTTTTTACTCGGTGAAAATGAAACGTATGGAATTCTATGCTGCAACGCACACGTCCTACAAAGAGTCGGTCTCAAAATCAGTACCAAAACTGATCCTACAAAAAGTCGGTCGTGGGCTGGGAGCCGTTAATGAGTTTACGATATACAAATCGTTGATTGCATGTTACAATGTAAATAATTGATGGGACATAATAATATGAAAAGGTTTCCGTGTGACGTCACATGACGACCTGCAAGGGTACAGCAACTATGGAAGGGTAACTGTTTAAATATGTATCTATTTTAAATGATTAATATAAAATCATAAGTGTTTTATATGCCTTTTTCATTTAGATTAGTTAACATTTCAGTTACACTGGGTTTGGGTTTAGCAACTTTGTAGGTATTATATGTGACAAGTACAACAATCAAATACACAGCAAAACCAGGAAGAGAGTCTTACACAAAGAAATACAAATGTTACGGTTATAATTTTAGAATTTTAGAATTATATCTTTAACTTTAATTATAAATTAATCAATTGTAACGATGATTGGTTTCATGATGATGGAAGCCCTTGCCCAGTAGTGGGACGGTAGATAGGCTATTTACTTACTCATTACATTACTAGTCACCGTAAATTAATATTTCGTTAGCGTTAGAGACGATACTCCCACGCGGTATATCCTGTGAATGGTACCTCACTGGTATACCAACATGATGTAATAAATAATTATGACCATGAACTTCACAGGTAATTCACGGCGGTGGCGGTGGCGGCGGCGGCTCCTACTACGAGGCTAACAATGGGTATGTACCATGTCCGTATATATGTACCGCTTTTTTTTTATCTACTTTTCATTTTTTAATCAGCTTTTCATCGCAGCCGCCGTTTGAGTGCATTGCACTTAATAATCTACTTTACCACATTATGTTTTTTTAATATACTATATACATTCAACTAATTACTTCTGATACATGATTAAGAAGTACGTCATCTCATAAATGTATGAGGGCTCTTTAAGGCGAAGGGTAAGGCACACTAGCGCTGCTAATGGATTTAATTTGATAACTACTAAACTGGTTTTTTTTTTCAAACATTGCGGACCTTCCGACACTAGGCAGACATCTATTATTTAATAATTGTGCACTACTTTTAGGTTTGTTTTTGTATTCATTCGCTAATACCAACAGTGGCGATTGTTTGTGAATAAATGCGATAGCCCGTTTTGTGCATAAACCACGCAACAAAAAGTAGTGCACAATTATTAAATAAATACTATGAATGCTTTCCGGTTGTCGGACGGTACGCAATGTTTAAAAAAAAATCCGGTCCGTTGGTAATTGTCAATTGGTGGCGCTATTGCGTGTTTACGTACCGCGCGGCTGTAGGCATTTATTTCAAAGATAGGGCCGAGTTACACTACTGTTAGATACTATTACCGTGGTCGGGTTGTCGCGCTGTCGCGTTTCTCGAACTAGCTCGCGTACGGCGCACAGTGGGCTGAAATTCGCCTTTCATAGACATCTAATATGCTTTCTTGAAATGTTTTCTTTTAAGGCTTGAATATGATGGGATATGTCATATAGATAACTAAAAATATCAACATTATGTATTTGTGTTGCACACCACGCGTATAGAATTTTTTATCAAAAAAATTGTATGGAGCCGACATGAAAAAAATTAATATCTCAACAATCGCATGATTGGCCCTAATAATATTCGAGGTGCTTTATCTTTGAGTTATTTGCAACCTTTTGACATACTCTGTTACACGGCCGCAGGTGCGCTTTTTTTTTTAAAAATCGTCAAATACAATATTTTATTTTTATTTTTTGAAAGCGAATTATAGATATTATTATGGTTAATGTCCATTAAAACGTCATAAACAATCAACTCGAACATTATTAAAAGCAAACGTAAACTAAATAAAAATAAAAATGAATTTTATAAATTATTAAAATGGATGTCTTTTTAGCATAACAAACTATTTGGCCTTGTAATAATTACTAAAAGGCAATAATGTCTTCTTAAAAGTATCATTAGCCCCGATTATTGTTCATGAATGACTTTTGAAAAATGTTTTCATTGAAAAAGGGATCAGTAACTAATACAATTAGTTAATGAGGGTAGTTAAATAGAAAGTCTTTTTTAGACTGATTAAACTTCGTTGTAATAAATAAAAGTGTATTTAAAATATAACTTTAGTTCCGCTAAAGCGGTGACACTTATACCATAGTAAAAATGGAAGGCATTGTAACAAATCTCGATTTATTCGTTATTTTAAAAAGTTCAGATAAAGTTAATGATTATAATTTTTTATTCGACGCTATTATATATCTCGATTAAGCTTTAGTTTATCCGAAGAAGATCGAGTGACTTTGCCGGAAATTTACTAAAGCAGTACAAAAGCGTTGACAATCATCAAACTGAAAAATGGAGACTGAAAATGACTGGAAGAAAATATTGACTGGCCTAGCTGCATCAAAGAAAATGTTCCTGATACCAATGAATCTGTTGTCCGAGACAAAGAACAATCATCAACATCTACATCGACATTTGGTACTATGACCAAAAGAAAAATACCTCGGAAGCCGTTTGAAGACTTCGAAACCAAGCAAAAGAAGAGACAAATTGGTGATCTTTTAGAACGTGATTCCGATGAGCTTGTTTATGTTGTAGTTTCCAAGTTGAAGGAAGAAGGCCGAGAAGATATGGCTTTCGTGATAGACTATATAATGAAAAATCCAGAAGCTATAAATAAATTTGAAGACGTTATAAGAAAACCAGTGCAGAAAGAGTTCAGACCCCTCAAAGCTCTTGGTTTACTGTTATATCTTAAGTTATCAAAATGGTAGTATATAACATTCAGAGAATCAGCTATTCGAGAAGGTCTTAAAAACTTTTACCCTTCTTACTATCGTGTGCAACATTACAAGAGAAAAAAGAGTGTTATCCACGTGAAATTAATGAATCCATCACCGTTACAGATTCCTCAGCAAGAACTTCAAGCTCTGCTGGATATAACAGCGAGAAGAATATAAAAGGTGGTTACCGGAAGAAGTTAAAGTCAAAAAGTTTATTTTAATATCCAAGTGGGGTTTTGATGGAGCATCCAGCCAAAGCTGAATTATATAAGCAAAGAATTGATTCTGCTCAAGACGACTCCAGTATCTTCACGACATCATTGGTACCTTTAAAAATGATGTGTGAAGAGAAGACAGTATGGGAGAAACCGAAACCCTGCTCTGCAACATATTGTCGGCCAGTGCAATTTAATTTTGTGTAAGAAAGTGAAGCAGTCGTAAAAGAGGAAGAAAGAAGAATAAAAGAAGAAATATCAGCACTCAGAGAGACTGAGTGTGATTGTAATAAAGTTGGTCACACACTTTTGATGATCAAAGTTGACGCTAAGATATGCACATATCTCTCAGAAGCAAGCCCAAACGCTACTTGTTATATATGTTTGGCAAAACCATCCGAGATGAACAATATGGAAGCAGTAGGGAAAAAAGTTACTTCGGCTGATATGATGAACTTTGAAATTTCATCCTTGCGTGCTCGTATAAATATGATGGAATGCCTCTTACACATTTCATACAGGTTGGACATTAAAAAATAAGCTGTTAAAGAAAAGGCTGATCAAAAAGCAAGAGACGCGCGGAAAAAAAAATTTAAGACCGCTTCAAAACTGAGCTTGGTTTACTTATTGATGTGGTGAAGCAAGGTCTACCAACAATGGCAATACAGCGAGAAGATTTTTCCAGATCCAGGAAAAACTGCTGCTATTACAGGATTGGATAAAGAACTGATTCGCCGATTTGCTGTCATTTTACAAGCAATAACATCCGGTGAACATGTAAATATTGAAAAATTCAAAAGTATACGTTCCAGACTGCTGAGAGGTATATTACGTTGTTTAACTGGTATTATATGTCTGCAACAGTACACAAAGTCCTTTTGCATGGTGCTGAAATTAATGCTGGCAACTCAATTGTACCAATCGGAAGGCTTTCTGAAGAGGCATAGGAAGCTCGAAACAAGGATTTTAGAAGGTTTAAGGAACATCACTCCCGTAAGAAGAGCAGAGGAAGTTCCAATGAAGACATTTTTAATTTCCTTCTTCTCACCTCTGATCCTCTTATTTCATCTATAAGACCCATTTTGGACGCAAAGACAAAGAAAGCATTCTTCGATGAAACTTTTAGTCTGCTGATACTTCAAGAACCAGAATTTGAGTTTAGAGATGTCTCCCAATTAGACTCCGACTCCGAGTTAGATTCGGATAATAGTGATGTAGAATAGGTATATTAAAGTAGTTGTTTAGTAGTCAATTAAAAATAGTAGTAGTTGGTTGCTTATTGTTTATGACGTTTTAATGGTTATCAACCATTTAATTCGCTTTCAAAAAAATAAAAAATAAAAATTGTATTCGACGATTTTTAAAAAAAAAAGCGCACCTGTGGCCATGTAACAGAGTATGTCAAAAGGTTGCAAATAACTCAAAGATAAAGCACCTTGAATATTATTAGGGCCAATCGTGCGATTGTTGAGATATTAATTTTTTTCATGTCGGCTCCATACAATTTTTTAGAAGAAAAATTCTATACGCGTGGTGTGTAACACGTATACACAATGTTGATATTTTTAGTTATCTATATGATATATCCAATCATATTCAAGCCTTAAAAGAAGACATTTCAAGAGAGCATATTAGATGTCTATGAAAGGCGAATTTCAGCCCACTGTGCGGCGCGGCGCAGCAGGTAGTACGAAAAGTAGTTCGTTCGTTTTAATTTATTTTTGCTAGGTACTACGTTCATTTGTTTATTTATTTATTGAGACAACAACAGCCATACTTAACTTCTAATTTGACAATCTTACTAAGACTAAACATATTCGGCTAAAAAGTTGTCCACAGAAAAATAATAACAAAACCGCCCATAGAGGCAACTAGGTATATTATGCTAGGCTTACATTTCATTATCCTAATAAAAGCAAACCGTCACTAGCAATATTGAATACTAGCTGTGCCCTGCGGTTTCACCCGCTATTACATCATATTACATCACGCTATGACTAATAGGAGTGGAACAGTCGCTAATTAACGCGGGTGAAACCGCAGGGCACAGCTAGTATTACATATATAACAAGCATTATCCATGTACTTCGATCAACAATACACTAGATATCGCCTCACGAACTAAAACAAATCTCAAATGTGGCATTGGCTGACTTTACTATAAATGGAGAAAAACTATCCTAAGTTTTGATAATTTCAACCTAATTTACACTTTTTTTGCAAGGAATAAAGCACAGTTTTGATTATTATGACACTCACTTACGATCTTACGTCGAAAACGACAGAAAGAGATAAGAAATTGAAATAATCACTTGTGTATTTAAAAATATATACAAAGACCCTTTACATCCAAATTCGACCTTATTGCATAAAAATAAAACAGCAAATAGCAGACACGAAGTGTTACTTACTTCATTTCGAATTTTTGCATTATTGACTTTACTTGCTCCGACAGAGTATTATGGAGTCGCACTTAGTAATTTATTTTTTGTTTTAAGGAAGTTATTTTTAATAAAGAATTAGGTTTATTTTATTTTATGGCTTATGCATTTGACTGCAAAATGGTATACAAAAAGCAATTTATTATACTTTGCATACATTTATGTAATAGTAGATTCAGTACAAATTAACTGATATTGAACTATACCTACCTTGAGCGTGGTTGGAATACATGCTTAAATGAAAGAATCCTGATGAGAAATTGTAATATAAATAACAATATAATCACAATCAAATTGTTTTATTTATGTAACAATATACATTATTTGAGGTGGTTTTCATATAAAGAACAATAAACCAAATTCAAATTCAAATTTAAATTTACTTACCTGTGTAAGTCATTAGGTCTAATTGTATTAATTATAAGGTTTCACTGCGATCTGCCTTATCGGCATACGAACAATATAAAATAATTAAGGAAACAATTAGAAATAATTGTACATTAACAAAAGGTAAAATAATTCTAAATACATGTATAATCACAATAATTCAAAACTGTAAGGTCATTACTCCATGGTCGTTTGATAGAATAAAATAATTAAAATTAAAATCATAAAACAAAGTAAATATTACGTAATTAATTTAATGAATACCTACATGTCATTTACAGCAATATCTAACCGGCTTGTACGTAGACGGCATAATGCATGAAGTAAATTTAACTTAATCACTTAACACTGTTATAATTATCATTTATGCATAAATATTTGAATCATTTAACAAATTGATTAGTTCTATCAATTACCTTTAAATAGATTAAGCTTATTAAATAGTTGTCTTTTGGATTTGTCTTTTATTTCAGCATTTTCAACTTTGCACAAATAATGTAGCCTTACATCAACAAAATGATTCGATCACTGATTTTAATAAGTCGGTTTCATGATTGTGTTGGCTACTTCCAAGAAACACATCTTTACCAATAAATAACTTTAAAACTGTTACACAAATATAATTTTTATCATAAATCCTTTTCATAGACTTACTTCCACTTACACGAAGTAAATTTCGTATAATACCTTCAGTTTTTGAAATGTATTGAGCAAATTACAGAATTTTTTTAGGTCTAAAAAAATCCTCCTGTCTCTCTTCCGCTACATTTTGCACATTGAAATGGGTCGCCAGTAGAAGTACCTATCTATAAATTTTTTTAAACTACTCCATAGATTCACTGTTCCAGAGCAACTATACGTTGGCCAAACATTAGCAAATGTTGGCGCGTGGGTTGGTTTTAAGAATTAAAGATTGTTATTTCATAAAAACAGTTAGGTATTTTATTATTTATGTTATGAAAAAGCATTTACTTACCTAAAGTATGATATTCCTTCCGATATATTTTTATTTCGATAGTTATTTTTACAGTTTTTGAATACAAATTGAGGCATTGTGGTACGTTATCACGTTGGCGCAGTCAACAGCGAACTAAATAGAAATAAGACCCCACTTTGAATGTGAGGCGTTATTCGCTCGGCCGTTTTTGACACCCTGACCGGTTATCTAGTGTATTGTTGATCGAAGTCCATGTAACATAAAAATTCAACATTATGAGGAAAAAAGTCTTATAGTTAGAGGAATTCAAAAAGTACAGATTGTATAATTGGCACATTTTGTTTTGAACATATGGACTCTATAGAACTTCATACTTAATAATTTGTTGACATACATAATTATAAACGTTTTATTGAATTAAAAAAACTGTCCCGAGGCATTTAAAATTAAATAGTTCAAATGATTAGGTTATTATACCGCAAAGCTTTTTTATTATTTGCTACTTAGAAATGTAGTTACTTTTGTGGTTCTAAAAATATATGTATATTGTGTGCATTTGCATATGCATGCAACACCCCGATGTTTGGACACCGTTCCAAAGTGTTTTATAAGGTAGAATTATTTTGCTTGCATTAACGGTTTCAAAACCAAAATATATAAAATTCACTTATATTTAGTGATTATCAATAATTATATTATTTGTAGAATAGGTTTGTGAGAGGCACATAAAACTTTACGTTTTAAATTTTACTTTTGCAATTTTGTATGTCCAATACTAGAAAAGACACGATTGTTGTTTAATTTAAAAATGCACTGTGATATATTTTTTGGTTAAGCTTTTATTTTTAATTTTATTATTTTTTACATGTTTGCACTTATATCAGTTAGTAGTTAATCGTGTTTGCCGTGTCGACAAGGCTCGGTTCGCATTTTGTATATGCTCGTATGAATGATTCCCTTTGTTTGAAAAGCCATTTATACAGGCACAAAACTAATTTCTCAATTATTGGTAGGTACTGCCAATCGTTGTTAAAGCTGTTAGAATATAAGACGTTTGTACTACGAGATTATTGCATAGCGTTAGTGTAACTGGACGTGCGCTGAACACGTATATATGTTCCAATGTATGTCAGCATAAATATAATGTCACCTTTTAGATGCAACATATCGGTTTTTTCAATAGTTATGTCGTGGTTTGGGAATTGGAAATTTTATAATAAGCTGAATAAATAATTTCATGTTTGTCTGTTACTTTAATTCTATGTAGCTTTTATACAGAGAAACAGGCATACAGGTTCCTTGGCTGAAAAGTGAAGAGAGGTGAATGTTGTTCAATTTGTTATTTACTAAAATATGTGTCTTTTGTCGAATATAACATCTCAAGGGGTTTTGGGGATAAATCATTTATCACTTAACGTTTCCATCGTCTCTCATTATCTTCTATGGTTTAACAAAGAAAATATTAAATGTATTTATTAACTTTGACATTGGCTAAAAATGCAAACAGCACAATGCCACAAAAAAGTAAAAAACAGTACATTGTCCAGTTATTGTAACGCAAGTGAGTAATATTTGATTGCGTGTAGTTTTCACATAGTCCACTGTGTAGGAGGGTTTCGGGGCGAGCGACGCCCGACGCCGACGTCATCCTGACAGAGAAGCTGCCGGAGAAGCAGGCAGTAGTGAAGCAGCTGGCGCCTGAAGCGAAGCTGGAGGTGTTTATTCCCGACGAACAGGTGCAGAAAGTGCCGAAGCTGGGTGAGGGCGTGACCGAGCGGCCCTCCACCTTACCGGTCGGGCCTCCGCCCCCCCTGGGGTCTGCGATCTCGCCTGCGGGCTTCGCTATCTCCCGCCGCGAGTCGCAACTCACTGACCGCGGCTTCTTTGACGTCAAGTTTTACCACCACAAGCTTTGGTAAAATGCGAACGCTTGGTGTGGTAACATTGCGAAAGGGTTGCCAGTTGAAAATTCATTCCAATAACTATTTTACTTAAATAATTTAGTCATTCCATTTTGTAGCGTTGTACAACGAAACTGAACAATTTTTTGCTTTAAACCTATTTGTTAGGCTTTCATAAATACTTGTTATAAAACTTCAAGTTTTAATTATTATTACGTTGTTTACGTTATTAACCTGGCTAAAAACTCTTTAACTCATCTTCCAATTCAGCCAACTGGCAACCCTGTTTATTCCGATCAAAAATGCAGTTGTAAGACGATGTGAATCGTTTGAAACGTTAAATTTGGTAAATACAACAGCTCAATCGCACTCATTTCAGCGCTACTCACTCGCAATCGCTAATATGACGGTGAGTTGGAGCTCCTCGAAGCACAATTTTATTCTCCAATCTTATCAATTCTACACTCGCTAATAGCTAACTCGTAGGATCTCTTTAGGTCAGTAAGCTTCCTGCTTACAAAGCGTGCACAAACTTAATCTTAATCCACTGCGCTGCGTAGCCTTTTCAATATCATGTCCTGTCATACTTAGTATCACTAACCGTTGAAGTAATTACTTTATTAGTTTATTAGTTTGTTTATTAGTTTAGTGTTGATTGTACAGCTTACAGTTGAACTATGAAATAGAGTTGACCGGTCGTTGCAATGTCAGTCTGGATTGACTTTAAACATTCCGTTGTTTCGTGGTCGCAAGTACATTGTTATTAACTATGGATTAACAATATTTGTAGTTACACGTTTCTTGTTGGAGAATCTCAAAACTGCAACGTTTCAAAAGGTAACGTTTCTGGTACGAACAAATATATTTGTGATTTCTTTGTTCTAAATACTGGTGGTATTTATATTGCTTTTTTTTATGAAAAATCCTTTTAATGTGAATTGTTTTAGCAGATTCTGAAAACATTTCGTTGTTCCACCTATTACATAATTGTATTATTATAAAATTATGTTTTAGACTTTAAACTAAATTATTTTTAAGTTGATACATTTTAAATAACCCGAGGCCTAACTTATTAATATTTTATCAATGGAAATAATCGCAGCTATTTGCTTTTAGTTAATTTAGGATATAATTTTTGAAACAATTAATCACTCCCATGTTGTGAGGACGCATAAAAGAGATTAATTTAGCACTAAAGCTTGTTTTAATCGCAAACCAAATAATTTTATTCGCTAGTGAAATTCTATTGTGTTGATTAATTTTAATTACTTAATTTGTAGTTGGCGGCATTACACTTTGTCAGCGGCTCGCCCGTCGCGTTGCACGACAGCTTATCTGGGTGCTCTCACACAGATTATTAAAAAGTAATGTAACGATTCAAATCATGTATAAAATAAGGTCAAGCGCGCTTTTTAGGCCATCCAAAACTATATTTTATTAATTATATTTTTGCACACCATTGTGTTAGCTTAAGTTATTATTCCAGGCTTGATTATCGATGCTAAGATATAAATGTATTCGATCTTTGATAATAACTAAAATATCTTAAATATTAGAAATGCATTTATAAAAGGTTTTTATAGCTTATTGTTTTAAAATACAATAAGGTTCTAATGTAAAAAGTATTTATTCAATTGGTGTGTTCTTTCCGCTTCTGGGCGTAAAGAAGGGACGCCAATCTGGGTCTATGGTAAGACGGATTGGCGGGCTTTAACAAATAGAAAGGATAGAAAATGTGAATATAGGATAAATTAAAGATGGATAAGGATAAGAATATGGATAAAATATGTAAGGAAATGCTGAAATACTGACTTTATGGAATAAATTATTAAAAGGAAGTTTTGTCTTTTGAATTGTTGACTGTCGCCAACAATTGCAATGGTTAAATATGGCGCTCTAATATTTATAAGGCCTACATTTTGTACCCATATTTTGCAAATAAAGTAATTTGATTTGATTTGATTTGATCTTTGGAATTGAAAAAAGTTGTCATGAGTAAATGTTTCCTTACAGGAGAGAAACACTCTCCTGGAAGAAAACATTCATTCATGACTACTTTTCTTCAATATTATATCCTTTGTATTTATTTTTTGTATTACGCTCCTGTAATAAAAAATATGTTGACATTTTTAATTTTATTGTTTATGGTTTTTTAATTATTATTAATGTTTAATTATACTGAATAACGCAACATTTTTTCGCAATGTGATATATATATATATATATATATATATATACTATCATAATGATTTTATGTACTTACTCATAAAATAAATTACAACATTTTATAAGTTTAGCATGTGAACATCCTCTGTACCACAAAGTGCTAGTGATAAGTGATTTCTCTAAATATGGTATTGTTTGCGTCTGCTTGGTACACAACTATCTAAATCACTAATCATGTAAATAAATAAAAATAACTTAAAAATTGATATGGTCTAAGCGACGTTTTGTGTTATGTAGCGGTACATATAGCCGGTAGACATATCCATACATACATAGCCATAGATCGACCAATTTATTGTGGAAATACTATAGGTATTTCTGGTGGTGGGCTCTTAATTTTTCGAGTGATGTTCCCCTTGTAACCCGTGTATGAATAGTAGTTCTCGCCCGCGCCTCGACCGCGGCAGGGTTCCGACGCCCGTAAGGATATGTAATGTGTGTATTATTTGCGTTATGTATGTTGAGACAATGATTAAATCGCTATGTAATCCAATGTTTGTTTTATTGTTTAGTTCTGATCCCTTGTTTTTATTAATTGTGTAATGCTTTGCGATATTTGTGTGCCTTCGTTTTGTATGATAAATTAATGAATGCTGCTTGCGATAACTAGTAAGCGCGTGCGCAATATGCGATTGTATTGCAGTAGCGAAATAATTTTCTATATAGTGCACTTCCAATAAAATACTGTTATAACTCAAAATATACTGATATCTGAAATTAAAGGCAATCTTTTTTTTTTTTAAAGCAGACTTGTCTACTATTCATTTGGCCACCAACCTGCCTTTTGGTGAGCGGGATGTGGCCTAAGGTGGTACATGCTTAGACAGGAAATGCCTATTCACTCTTGCTTTGAAGAGACCCTGGTCGTAGTGAACAGGGAACACGTGAACAGGTAACGCATTCCACTCTTTGGCGGTTCGCAGAAGAAAAGAGTTAGCAAACCGCTTGGTACGGACAGGTGGTATGTCTACAACGTACGGATGGTAGGCTAACCTGCGTCTAGTACCCCGATGGTGGAAGGGGGCTGGGGGAACGAGATCGTGTAGTTCACTCGCACACTCTCCAAAGTGTATTCTATAAAACACCGATAGACCAGCAACTCTGCGACGGTGACAGGCTCTGAAGTTCAGCTGTAGCCAATGTTGAGTCACCTATGAGCCTCCTGGCCCGGTTTTCAATCGCGTCCAAAGTTGCCAGCTGATACTTAGCAGAACCATTCCAAAGGTGACTGCAGTACTCCATGCATGGACGAATCTGTGCTTTGTATAACATAAGCAGTTGGTCCTGTGAGAAGTAACGCCTAGTCCTTGAGAGGACGCCTAGTTTTTTAGCAGCACTTTTTGCTATGGACTCGATGTACTTGTCAAAATTCAGAGTGGACGACAAATTCACGACAAAATCTAACTAGAATACGGTAAAATTTCAAATATCAGTATCTTTGATTGACAACAGTATTGTATTGGTAGTGCGATATATTCGATTAGTCAATTGAAGTACAACAATTGGCAATAGGCTTCCCTATTAATGGAAATACTACAAACAGGTCTTGAACAACCACGCGGTCCCAGCGCGGTGCGGTGGTTGTCAACGACAGCTTATGCAGCCGGGGCCCACGGCTTTACGTGCCTTCCGAAGCACGAGGGAAGCTCGAGATGTTAAATTTAACATGCCTTTTACAAGGGTGCTCCAGTGGGTGTACGACTGATGACGATGGTGATGATGATATTGGTGGTGGTGTTTTTGATGGTGATGATGGTGGCGGTGGTGGTGGTAATGATGGAAATGGTGATGATGCCGGTACCGGTGGTGGTTATGATGATGATGTTGTCATCATCATTGATAAATGAGCATTTTTTCTAAATCCTCGATGTGGTAAGTAGGTATATCAGTAGTCGTAATCGTGATTACTAGATTACGATTAATCTATGTTGATTTTCATTTTCACTGTACTTTTGCCTATTTGAGAATTTGCCTTTATGAGAAGTTGCCCTTATGCGAATAAAGGTTATTAACTAATAATCATTAATAACCGAATATTATTACTTTCTTGATTAATATCATTAAATAAATAATTAAAAACTAAATAATCTGTAATCATGATTAATTTTTACACATTGAAATCGTAATCTTTAATCATTAACCCTACAGAGGTCGCGCCCCCAAAAGTCACACAACTGGTAATTACGATATGTAACAACAATACAATTTTTAAACTATGAAACAAGATAAGAGTTTAGTAATTTACCCCGAGTTTGGGGAAATTACCATTTTACTTGCAACATTTATTCGTACAGTTGTGTGTGTAATGACAAGCTGCTGACGCACACGACGGAGTATTTTGTGCCTCAATATTTTGACGAACTTTGTTTGACACTATCGTTCTAGGCGTTATTATTCTAAGTGTAATACAAACAGAACACCGAAAATACTATGTAGACAAACGAATTCCTAATCTCAAAAGTATATTGTACATCTAATATTTACGTCAAACTAAGCCACCATGCGTTCCTTTTATGGCAACATCAGTTTTGAATGTTTATTTTGTGTATTTTTTTAAATATTAATTCTTGTGTACCTTCACATTCGACATCGGTCTCTTTAAATTAGAAATACAATTAGCTGTCACTTTCAATAAAACGCACTGAATCATAAAGAAACATTTTATTTCCATTACAATTGGACATTGAGTGTATCTTTGGATTCTATTATTACTATAGAGAAGAATGGGATCAGCGGCCCAGTCGGTCCGAGCTGCGGGACCACTGCGGGACCACTGCGGGTCCGCTGCGGGCGCACATCGACGGGCTATTACAACATACAACGCCCGACAACCTGCACTGCGACTTGAACTTAATTATTACATAATACTTCATCAATATAAATGCAACAATTCAATAATTAATTAAAATGTTTCATTTTAATAAATTAAAACAAAATAAGATTATTTTTACAAAATAATAAGAATAAAAATAAATGAAGACTAAGTATCAATAATATAATGATTTGTAGATTAATCAATACACATTGTTTAAAATTCATTAATTATTATTATTATTCTTATCTCAGTGAAGTGTTGTCGAACGTTTTTAGGAAGAATACTGGTACAGGGTGCTCTTCACTGGTCTACCAAATATTTGATAATACATTGCTATACAGGATATATAGACATACAAATATGATATATGTTTGTGGACACTCTGAACGCAGTCAATTTCAAATCCTAACTAAAATCCCAAGAGACCGTTTGCGCCGACTAATTGCTGCAGCTTACAATAGTGCAATCGGTAGTGTAAGCCACTGCACTCAGTACGGTTGAATTACCGATTGTACCATGCCTTCAACTAATAAAGAGATAAGTTGCTAAAAGTTGTAGGTAATAAAATATATTTTCGTATATGTAAAAATTTAAGAAGGTTTACTTTCAAAATAGCATCGTAGCAATAGCGTATCTTAACAAAGGGTGAGGAAAGTGTAGAGCTGCAGCAAGAGTGTGGCAACGGCTCGCCACAGCGCTGTAAATAAATTCGATCCGGCTTGAGCGGCGCGACTGCCTTCAGAGCGGGCTGCGCCGGCGCGGCGGCCGCACAACTACTAATACAAAATTCTTAAACCTTAACGATACAATGATTACTAAAATATTTTTGAAGAACTTACGTATATTTTTATTTAATCTTACAACGAAATACATAATAAAGACTAGCATAATGCAGAGTTACACTTATATAAATGGTTTACCTACACGGTGATCGGCGACCACCATAGTTGCATAGCATTGAAAATACCCTAATTTATATCAATACAAATAATAATAAAAAAAAACTTGAGCATAATTATATTAATTTTAAAAGCCGTATCACAGTAAACTAACTTAAAATAATTAATAATGTCAAGAACATTATTTGTTCATAATAGAATATAATACGAATTACGCCTGTTATATCATAATATAGAAATATAAATAAAAAAGTGTTCAAATCGAACAGAACATAAATCGATTGTGACGCATTACTAAAAATATTAATTAAATTTATAGTATCAATAAAAAATAGGCCCAAAACAAACAATTCGTTAATAGCAGTCTTAGATGCACGCGCCGGGCCAGCGCGTGCGGCGCATTGGTCCGAGACGAAGTGCGATCAAATCAAACAGCCTCCGGAAACACCGAACCGAAACGAGGCGGGTGGAAGGAGAGCGGGTGCGCCGGGGCCCCTACGCGAGCCCGGGCTGCGGCGGCCTAGGCGCGTCGCTACTGCGCGCTAACAACTACTCCAATACAGTAAATAACATTCATTTATAACATATACCTTCCGGCGTCCACACACAGTACACTACTTGAATGGGGCACTTATTGGTGCATTAAATATTATCGATTAGATACATTTATATACCAATCGAACCCGGATCGATCAAAAAGGAGAAATATAATACTATTAAGTTTACAATGCAATTTATTTTCGATGCACAGTCATCAACTTCTTACATCAAGTAAACCAAAAAGTAAGTAAAGGTCAACCTGAGCAACATTAAAGGAAAGTCGGAACCGAAAAATCTTCTTACTAATATATTATTTGGCACTGAAAATTAATCGTACTCCGCGTAACTCCAGCCGACGTCTCAGGCGAGCTCCGGGTCGGCCGCCCGCGATCCTCAGCACAATTCATTACTATGCTACTCGAGCAAGCGCTCGCAATCTCAAACAGTTCCTGAACGTCAGTCTTTACACATCTAAGGTATTGCGCGGACGACGGACTCTCTTGCCCGTCGATAGATCGCTTACAACTCTTTCGAGTAACGCACACGAGGTACTGAAAGTAACAAAGCAAGCGGACAAAAGTCCGTCGCCTGCGCACTCCCTAAAGAGGGCTATACATTGCGGCGCAACCTATCTACATAATATATTTACATAATACTTATACCTACAATAGAAATTAATGGCAGGCTTCAACCTGCGAGTGGATGAATCGCCTTGCTGACCATCGCCCTAGTTTTTTGTTTAAATTAAATCTTTCGACAACTAAATGCAAGGAGCCTCCACTGATGCGGACAAACCGCCGCAAATGAAAAGTTTGTACTAACTTCGCGAGCGTGCGTCCTCTCTCTCTTAATTACCTAGGTTTAACCGAAGATGAGTCCTCAGACTTCGTAGCCTGAAATGTTAGTATACATTTAACTGCCTCGTCCTATTAAACTATTTCGCAATGATTTATCTCATATTACCACATGTATGTTACTTATTAAGACATTAAATTACTTTGAAAGATGTTGAAACATTAATATGGGACAGGTTTACGGTAATGACAAGAGCGATATATATATATATCTCTACATATTTGAGTGCTTTATACTTTTCTTCAACTTTTATCAATGTCTGATAAACTACGAAACGAATTATCATAATCGCGAACAGTAATTAGCAACATCTAAAACATCGAGTGATGGCTTTGCATTTGTACGTGTGAAATGAGTTCACATTCTTTGGTGAGAAAGTGCTGCGCGTTAAGTCATGGTAACAATTCGATCCGTAGGGCAAGCACGAACATTTGCGAAAAAGTATTCGTATCGTCATCGTTAACAATTTGTATGAAAATTGAGCAGCGCCCCTATCGGACGTAAAAGGAATCAAATATAGAAGCACGAATGCTAAGGTATCGCAAGCGTATCGCCATCGTATCGTAGTTTGACGTCACTTGATATTGTTTATATTAAAATTGGGAGCACGAACTTGTTTTGACGTTAGGTATCGTCAATGAAGAAGGCTGGCTATCGTGACTTACGAATGTTTCTTCACGTAGAATTTGTTGGTGTAAAAAGCTGCGTTGTAGTAATAAATTCGTTTGAAAATTGTTTTCTCGTTTTTACTTACCTCAAAACTTTACATAAAGATTAGTGATATTATATATATAAGTAAATAAAGATGCAAAGAACACATAGCAATTATTATAGTGCGTTATATTATTATCTTGCTGCAAGTTTAGGTAATTTAAAACGGTAAAAATGAACAAAGAGAAGCTAGGTAGATAATAAAAAGTTATTTGTACATAAGTAGTTATTTTAATAATATTCATAATTAATTATTTACCATTAAATCAGTTTTTAATTGCTATTAACCTTACGCATAATGGTCTATGTGCGCGTGTGTGTATGTGTGTGGGGGTGTGTGTGCGTGTGTGCTTGTTTTTGAAAAGGACCAATCAAGGGAAACATTTAGGAAATAATTGTGAAGACTTTAAAGTTTAAGTTCGGGTCAAATAACTAGAACACTCAATCTACTCGCCTAAGCAAATGACTTAATTTTTTTAACGCTATTGTGAAATCTATTCTCAAGTAGGTACTCAATTTATTTTATAGGTTTATTTGGATTTTATAAGGCTTTGTTTGTAAAACTCAATCCACATACGCTGCAGACGAAGTGTCGCTATTTTTATTTTTCCTCTGGTCGAGTCTCCAGTTCCAACGTTATTTAACTTATTAGTAACTTCCTTCCATTTTAAATGTATGAAATGGTGACCTCGAGAGCAACTAGAGGCTAGTTGGCTTTGCTGCGTCAGCAATGGGGAAGTAAACGCAAAACTTTTCACATAGGCGATGTGTGTTTGTTACTTGTCAAAAATTCTGTATAAAAGTCGGCTTATTTTTGTTACGATTTTTTGCTATTGTGTCTTTTATGAGGTGCATGCAAAGTTTTAAGCAATATATTCTATCTGGCGAATCGCAAATCTGAAGGAAGAATTGAAATAAAGGGTCAAGGAAAGAACGCTGATCTGATAGAAAGGTTAGTTTTGATATAAATTCCACGCCTATTTTACGCTTCTAGATTACTATAAGTATTTAAATAAAATAAATCACACACTTCTGTTATGTAAACTAGTATAATATTATGTTTTTTTTTCACCTTACAGACGAACTAACAATTTATTAGAAAACGAAGATAACGTCAAATAATTCTACTTTATAGAAGAAACATTTTATTTCTGTAACAGATTCGAGGTTATTACAAAAACTTAAATTTTAAGAGCATCACGAGTGGACTAAACGTCTTTACAATCGCTCTGTTCGGGCTGAAGTAGAAGGTTCTGCTGTGCTATTCCAGGAAAATTGTGTCGGCACCGCTGATTTCTTTAAAAATGTACGCCTACATTTAAGTGGAAAACCTGTAACAATAAGTAACTATTAAAATCTATAAATAAATGTTATAGCTGGATACTTCGATTCATATTACAACATAATACCTATACTCTGGCTTTCAATGTTTATAATACAATTATAATAAAAATCAACATACCTGTTTTCTTAGTAATTGTGTAAAAATCTGTTTCTTTGAAATGTTTACTACATGACCTAGTGTGTCTTTTGCTTTAAAGTTTCTTCTTATTAAAGCACTTTGCCATTTTTTCCTTAGAGTAGGATTTGAAGTAATTTTATGTGAACTTATTTCTTCACATCCAAAGGCCACACATATACCCATTATTTAATAAAGTTAAGGAATCCCATTAAATTATAATAATTTGCATGGAGATTGACAGTTGGTAGGCTATTTGACACTTTGACAGTTTGCTTCTCCATTCTAAGGGCCGTCGTTCAGAAATCAAATACAGTCAAAAAAAATCATTATTTAAAATTTTAAGAATTAAAAGGTGATTTATATTTTTTTATAATAATGTTTATACAGTAATAAAAACAAAATTAACGTCTCCAGTTTTTATATACCATTTGACTCTTATATTCATTATAAAATGATTGTGTTATGTTTTGTAATACCACTGCAACTAATTTCAGAACGTATCATTCGTTCAATTTGCTGAGTTTGAGCGTTCATCGGGCCCGGGTCTAGTTACGTTAGGATGACGTCACCTTCGTCGTTGCAGCGTGGTCACGATACGATAGCGAACTCCTTCGTGCTACATACTAACGTTGTACTGCGTTTTTGTATCGTGGACAAGATACGTTTACGTTACGAATTCTTTAAAAGTTCGTGCTTGCCCTACTGATTGCAATCATTCTGCAACGTATGTCATACACGATGGTCATATAAGAAATTTACATAGTCATCTTTTTCAAAAGTTCGGTGTAAATACTATTTTTTATATGTCCATTAGACA
>OY720022.1:29523096-29634670 GCA_963082485.1 Eudonia mercurella
CCGCCAAAATAACTTTCCACCCCTTTTTAACCCTGTTAGGGAATAAATTTCAATAAAATACGAAACACTTCTTCCATCAATTCTGTTAAAAAAGGTTTATGCAAAATTTGAAGTACATTGGACCAAGGAATGACATTGTCTAATACAAACTTTGCCCCCCTTTTTTCACCCCCTTAGGGTAGAATTTCGGAAAATTATTTCTTATAGGATGCCTACGTCATGCAAAGAACACGCCCTCCAAGTTTCAGGGCTCTATGATCATCGGTTTAGGCTGTGCGTTGATCCGTCAGTCAGTCATTCATGGCAAAGCATAGGTTTTCTTTTTACGACAACCAACTGACACTTTTACACTTTTTTTATTTCTGAAACAGACCAAAGATCGGACCTCATACTACAGTACAGCTGTGAAAAAGACAAATTTCTGAACACACCTATAAATATTTGACAACCAAGTGACAAAAGACATCAAATGTTTCACAGCTAGGAACATTTTGTTGACCCGGCAGACATCGTGTTTCCATGACAACAAAACAAACAAATCATTATGTATTGGAAAATTAAATTGTCGTTTTTAGTATTTTCCATAACTTATTATTTGTTTCTTACCGTTTAAACCTTCCCTGAACTTCCACTAATATTTTAAAATCAAAATTAGCCAAATCGGTCCAGCCGTTCTCGAGATTCAGCGAGACTAACAAACAGCAATTGTTTTTATATATATAGATGGGGGCGATCCCAGTCGACGCGGTAAATCGGGGAACAGCTAGTAAGGAAAGGTACTTGCCTGGAACACTTGGGTGACGGTCTTCAGCCAGGACGTGGTAGCGAAGTACACGCTCTCAGACTGCGTGAAGCCCGTGGAGATGGAGCACGAGTAGGCCTTCGGGAACACCAGGATGAACTCGCCGGGGCGCTGCACCAAGCGCGACATGGACACGTTGTGCTCGCGCAGCAGGTTCGGCGGGATCATGGTGATGTCCGACGGCAGCCAGATCGACTTGTTCTGGCACGAGGTGGGGCATAGGGTCTCCACCGCTTTGCGGAAGTTCTCGCTCTGCTCCCCGGGTATTCCGTACCTGATTAGGAACATTCACGGCCTTATAGCTATGTAATCTTATTATGTATATTTGTACACATTATTATTTATAGAATAATGAAATAGTTTTCAACCATTCAATTATACTTATGTCAGGGAAGCATGCTTTTAGGTGATAGTTTAGTGTACAAGTTTAACATAAAAATTGTGATACTTATTAACCCTCGACCCGTCGCGTCGCGTATATTATTGTAACGCGATTCATCGCGTGGGGTCTCTAAAAGCCCTAACAATCAACAGACTAAAAATCTGGTAAATTTACTTTGTATTTTCTTTTTTATTGTTCATTAACTAGCCAAAAAAAACATTTTTATAACAAAATACATATTTATTTACTTCTTAAACTTAAAAACTGAACATAGGACATACATTTTTGGCTCACTTAGAGATCACATTTATAAAACGAAAAAAAAAACATAGTTATTTATAAAATTAACACTTCCTTTGTATCTAATTGAGATTTCACTACAACAATCAACACTTTGTAACATATTATGGACCTCTCCAACAAAAAAAATATCAGTGGTTCATGGTCTTCACTACACGTTTCGGATTCCGTTTCTATCAATTCTGAAACATCTGGACTGCCCCTAAGTTCCAGTAGTTTCTAAATCCAAGTCATCGCATTCCAGCTCTTCACATTTCGTTGGTCCAAGAATATTCCTTCCTGCCATTAGGAGTCTACTCTCTTCCTTAGGGGAACCTTACTATACACCGTGACTGGGTAGACAACGGACGCGTTAAAGGAGGTGTATAAGAAGCCGATACCTGTTCCATTAACCTTTTGAGCGCCAATACCTACAACTACTACTTTAAATATTACAGATAAATAAAATAATAACGTATTTCGAAATCTTGTTTTATTTTACAATGACGTTGATATATATGAAAAAGCAGAATACACTATAGATAATGACAAAACAAAGCATAAATCAGTTCAGCCATAAGGAATTGAGAACATCCCTAGGGCCTTATTGACGCGTCATCCCGTTGTCTTCATATAAAGACCGTGGCGCCCGTAGCATGTAAAATGAGCGTAAAATTATTTTTTTATTAGGGATGTCTATGGTCTCGATGTACTATCGATTTTATCGGATTCAGCATCCGATTCCACATCTTGTAGAATTCGTATTAGGTCTTCGGAACTTAATTCGTTATCTTCACTCATTTTTTATTTACAATATTACAAATGAAAACAATAACAAACACCATCCATACTCGGGAGCTGCGGCGTGGCAGACATACTTACCGGTAGTAAATATGTTGGGCGATTGACGTTCCCCTCGTATGCGGCGTCTAGGGCTTTATGGTCTGTGGGTTGACCTACTCGTACGTGTAGTACATGCGAAATGCCGATAGTTCACTTTTTAAAAAACGCGTAATAACTCGCGTGTTTTAATATTTGCTATAATCTTTTTTAACTAAAAAGGATGTAGATAAGTTACTAGTTTACCTCCTTAAACGCGTCCGTCGTCTAACCTGTCACGGTGTGTTAAGGGGGAAAATGGCAATAAAATAAATTTAAAAGAAAAAAGTACCATATCTTGGGCGGGCCAGCGTGCATGTACTCGACCCAGGGCAGGCCGTGCGGGTCGCGGTGCCAGCAGCTGGTGGAGCACACCATGCCCAGGTGCAGCGTGGGCACCGTCACGCCGAGCACGGGGCCCAACGAGCGCAGCACGTTTCCGCTGTTCTGGGACACCATCTATACGGAAAATAGCGTCCACTCACCATTACATCATCATCGTTTATGGATGGTAAACAAAGAGATATTTTATAAATTTGCATACAACTGAGAATGTGTAAGATGTGGGATTGGGTTTTAGTTTAATCTTAACTTAGTGGTATTTAACTGAATTTGTTGGGATATCTCTCTAATAACAATAACGAGTATATTAAAGTTAATCCTTTTTTGATATAAAATTTTGTAACTACTAGTAAGTAAAAAAAAGAAGAGAAAAATGTTTATTTACCAAAATTAATAGTAAGCCGTTTTACAGGACAATCTACTCTCACATTAGGCTAGGCTTGGCTTGTTGATCCCACGAGCATAGGCAGGCATATTATACATGGTAACCTTGCTAACCCTAGCCTAGGGTTAGCAAGGTAACAATGTGGCATATAAGGCTACATCATCACATACCTGCCAATCTAATTATACAGCGTGGGTAGGAGTATACCGACAAATTATAACCAAAGATTCTAATGCCTATTTGGACAAAAAAAAGTAATGTAAACATGGGCCAGTAAAGCCTAATTTTCGAGATATTAATTTTTTAAGTAATTCACAAGTTCAAAAAATCTCAAGGGTAACACGCCCTAACTATTTGACGTAATCACACACACCTTCACACAAGTACATAGTAATAATTAATAATCAATGTCTCACACTGACGTTGACTTCATTCGTCGTTTATCGTATTTTGTCGGAGTCTTTCGTGAAGTTTGACGTTTTCTATTTCACTCTTTGAACTTAGGTTTTGTTTACAAGGAAGTACTGTCGATAATTATTATTTTTGTTCTAAAAATAAAGTAAGTTAATTACGCAGTTTTAGACCCATATTGATATAACATAATTTACTCGTAATACCACCAGGAATCCTTGGTTTCAATTTGTCGGTATACTCCTTCCCACGCTGTATAAAAAATTAAAAAATAAATGTTTATATTACAGTAATCCCTACTAATATTATAAAATGTGAGTTTGTTTGTTACGCTTTCACGCAGAAACTACTCAACCGATCATCATGAAACTTTGTACACATATTCTCAAAGGTATTGGGAAGGATATAGGATACTTTTTATTAAAAAAAGTTAGTTTATTTTTTGTTTGTTTGTTTGATACGCTTTCACGCGTAAATATTTAACGATTTGATTGTCATAGAAACTGTCAAAGCGGTACGAAGTCCGCCGGGTCAACTACTTTTAAATAAAATAAAATATTATGTACAGCGCGACGCAGTGCATATTCACACGGAACTGGTACCACACTGCTGGAAAGTGATAGCTAGTGGTAGCTAGTGATGGCATCAGTTACCTTGAGGTTCCACGGGTGCCGGCCGTAGGGGTCGGCCTTGTTTTTGGTGAAGCCGTAGCCCTCGTCGCCGGTGTCGATGGAGGCGGTGTTGACGCACACGTGCTCGGTGCCCAGTAACACCAGCCGCCAGTACTCCTTCTCCACCTCGTCGGGCGTCGGCTGCCCGTCCGAGGACGGGAACAGAGTGGCCATTGCGTTGGCGGCGACCTACGTTTTACGTTACATTTCGTATTAAAGGATTTGAAGCTGGGGTTTTCTTTTTATAAATATACATATTATACCTATAGAACGAATTTAACATCCTCCGTTTCGAAGTCGGTTAAAAATTTTAGTAGAAATCACGATACAGCTGCTGCTATACAGCAAACGTAAAAAAGCAAGATGCGTATCCATTGTTATATTAATTATATTGAGGTTGTTAGAATAATTTTATATTTAACAAAATTTTGTCGCAAAAATATAAATGTACGAAGAGTGATTGTAAGATTTTTAAAAGAATCAAAAGACAAGACGAAATATTTTAGTTAGATAATAATATCTCATAAGAGAAGAAATTCGATTGCTCTTAAATATTCAAACTTTACCATGTTACAATAATGTACTATAAAAAGAGCGAATTTGGACCACTACTGGGCGGACACTAGTTAATTGTGCTAACACAAAAAAGAACAAATAAAACATGTTTGTGCCAAGCGTACCTTCCGGAAGGTGTTCAGGTTCATGTTACGGCCGGCGATGACGCAGTCCTCGGCCTCGGACACCACGGTGGTCAGGTGGTCGGCGGTCTCGTCCTCGTCGCCCGACGAGTCCGACTCGCCGAGCAGCCGCTTTTGGCGGTGCAGCGGGTTCATCGCCCGCTCCAACATCTTCTGGTTCTTTTTGTTCCAACAGCGCTCCACGGCGCTCATCATGTAGTGGCGCTCCTCTAATGAATTCAAAAAGGGGTTAAAATTTTTACATGTCATGACCTGCTTATAACATTGATTATGGTTACTTATATATAATTTTCTCTCAAATATTGTTGCGAACAAATTACATTTGAAAAAAGAGTGTTAAGGGGATTCGAACCCGAACTGCTATAAAGGCTCAATCTAACTCGCTGAAATCAATCAACATGCACAACAACAACATCAATATACATATATGTATCGCAAAATGTTATTTACATTTTTTGATCGCCTAGTTGCCTTTTATCGATTCACATAGATTTTAGACCGCGACAGCATTTTCGTAAAAAATCAAAATGGCGCCCGATTCCATAGGCCACCATCCATACTAAAATCTTCGAACCCCTTTGTTCCTGAAAGGCATTTTGAAACTAAATTCATTCTTGTCTTGAGTGTTGTTCTGAAATACGGGCCTTAAAGGGCTCATTAGTACTGATAGACACATAAAGTACACTACCCGCCCTTCTAAATAGTTCCACTTATTTATTTACTAATCGACAATCGACGGCGCGTAGTAAATATGTGTCGCTTTGCGTAAAAATCACTACAATGTGGCTACATAACTTATGTCAGGAAATTCAGATTATTTAGAATAATACCAGATGGTTGAAGGATGACGACGGCTTAAGTTCTTTAACGGCCGAAATTAATAACCTATCCTCAGCAAGAGATAGGCCTACTAGAGATTTGTTGCTTAGTTATTTCTGTTATTTATCGGAAAATAACAGCGGTTGCTAAGAGTAAGCGGTACTCACGGTTGGAGAGCGTGTCGTAGGGCAGCATGTACTTGACGTAGAGCTGGTCGACGCGTTTCTCGGGGTTCGCGCCACGCGTGAAGTGCATCTCCTCGGCCACGCGGCCCCAGCGCTTCTTCTCCATGACCTTCTTCAGCCCGCCATTGCGCTGCACTATATGGTACAGCTTCGGCAGGTTCACCTCGATGCCTTCGTACTGTTTAAGTAATTAATTTAATTAATTAATCAAATTAATTCATAATACATCTCGATAGCAGTCGTTAACAACTACCGCACTGCACTGGGCCCGCGTAGTGGTTTATGACCCGTTCTCCCTATCCATCCAAAGGGAAGACTCTTGCCCCAGCAGTGGGGACATCAAATGAGCTGGTGGTGATAATGAAATCTCTATAATTATCAACACTGTTAGTCATAGTAAGTACAGTCTAGTGATTGTAACGCATGTCTTTAGGAGTGTACTGAATGAACTGAATCTTTAAAAACAAAACTTTCTTTGATATTTTCGTTTTTCAATCTGTACAATAAATGTGTTTTTATAACGATATTAAGAATTGGTTAGGTAATATTTGCCATGATTTTAATTTGGGCGTTAATGGGTTAAACAAAGGACTACTGGATGTGCCGCAGTATTGAAGCACCGTATTAGTGAGTCTCTACTGTATTGACATGCTATTTAGTTCACAATTTTAAATAATAATAATAATAATAATAATTTTAATTGTACAAAGTCGCGGTTTAGATCTGCTGTTAAGTTATTTAAAAATCGAAGCTTAAGTTAATGATGAACAGTTTCCGAGCTTCTTTTCGGCTCTAATGGTTAACGAGTTCACAAATTAGATTTTAACTTGCAATTTTAATATAAATAATTATACATTATGTAATACTGTCCTATCGCTATGAGTTATCGTGAGCAGCGTGTATAAGGGGTGTAAGAACTCACCAGAGGCGCCCTTGGGAATATTATACTCTGGGAGGCGAGGTACGCCTTGATGGCGCACATCTCCCGCGAAGCCGGGCCCCAGCGGCTGTAGAGGCGCGCGATGTACTGGTTGGACACGGTGAAGCGAAAGTCGTCGCTCAAAGTGCACGTCGGTTTGAAGCCGGGAGGCGCGACCACTTTACAAATGCCGTACTTTGAAGCGGTGATGGCGATTTTTTCAAAGTACGCCAATGGGTCCTGAGGAAAGCTAGGCATTTTAAAGGATAATACTTAGCAGATAAGATAAATTTTACTAGAAAAAAATAAATTACTGTATGGCATTGTGGCTATATAGTGGCAAAAATAATAAAAATACATATAAGTAATGATAATTTATAAATAAACAAAGCAAACTATATAGATAACCAGTTACTATTGTTATTTGTAATAACAACAGTAACTGGTTTTTGGTTTTGGTTTTAGTTTAGCATGAGGTTACTCGATGGTTTGTTAAATTGAAGTATGTTAGTCAATAAAGTCATGTCTTAATAAAACTACGTTTTCTTGCAAATAAATTACATAAAATCACAATAAACCTGATGGGTGACGCGGCAATTCTTTTACGTCAATTTCTCATTACTGGCGAGAACTATACGCAAGTATGGAGCATTTTGAAGAGGCGTTTCGATAACAAAAGGTACATTGCTAATTGCCTTTTTAAGAAGTTCTTTGACCAAAAGTCATTCACTCAAGAATCAGCCACCGCCTTAAAACAGCTGCAAAATCATATAACTCTTTACCTAAACATATAAAACAAAATTAACAAACTCAAATCTCACTTATTCACCTTAAGGTATACGATAATTGATGAACATTAAAAATTTAAATAATAATAATTACATAGTCATTCTAATTCATGAGATTATTTAAATTATATTAGTCATTTCTTAAAGAATATATATATAATAGAATAAAAAGGCAAGTACATGTCAGTATTGAAATAGCTATTTTCAACATTGATTAACATAGCATACGCAAATAAATTATAATCTATTCTATTCTATTCTACGTTATTAATTATATTTGTCATCAAAAAAGATCGTATGTCATAATAAGCTTTTTTCGCAAGAAAGTCATTGAGCGTACTTTTAAACCTGTTATTGATTTTAATCGATCTGATATTTAAAGGAATTTTATTATAGATTTTAGGTGCCATGCAATTTATACTCATTCTTCGGAGAAGGGTTTTACGTCCATGAATTGCTTTCAGTGTGCCTTCACGACGACTTCCGATAGTATTCATTTCAAAATGGGTTGGATTATTTCTGACAAAGTTTGCAATTTCGCTTATATACATAGATGGCAAAGTGAGAATTTTATATTTGCGGAAGTACGGTTCACATGAATCATCCCGCTTTAGGCCGAACATGGATCTAAGACACCTTTTTTGAGCTATGAAGATACTTTGCTTGTCAGTCGTATTCGCCCAAAACATTATTCCATATCTTAGTGCTGATGCAACATATCCGTGATAAGCTGTCAAAAGCATTCTAACACTGGCAACCTTCCTTAATTTATAAAGAGCATATGAAAATTGGTTTAGTTTTTTATTAAATCGTCAATATGAGGTTTCCATGTCAGTTTATTATCTATAGTCAAACCCAGAAATTTAGTTGTGTCTACTTCTTTAATCGAGTTTCCTAAATAGCTGATGTCAAAACTTAATGAATCATTATTTCTCTGTTTAAAATTCATCAAATGTGTTTTCGTCAAATTTATTGTCAAATAATTTAATGTCAGCCACTTTATCAAAGATGTCAATATATTGTTTATGTCTAATTGAATATTTTTAGAATCGTCATAGGTGAATAAAACGGTACTATCGTCAGCAAAAATGGTCATATGATGATTGGTTACGGCAGGAAAGTCGTTTATATAGACAATAAAAAGGAGAGGACCTAGCACACTTCCTTGTGGTACACCATAGCACATCGGTCTCTCTTTTGATCTAAAAGTTTTGTTTTCACCATTTTCGCGTCAATTTTCGTTATCTGTGTAATTTGACTTCTATTACTTAAGTAACTTTCAATTAGTTTTAGAACGTTACCTCTTACACCATACTTTTCTAGTTTATAAAATAATGTTTTATGATGAATGTTGCCAAATGCTTTAGTCATGTCCATAAAAAGCGTCGGTTTTCGGTTGTCAACGTATTTCACAACCTTTTCCAAAAATTTGTATAGGGCCATATTAATTGATTTATTTTTCCGGAAGCCATATTGATGTTTCGAAAATAAGTCATTGGTTTCAAAGTAATTGTTTAATTTTTCATATGTATTCTATTATTTTTGAAAATATAGATATCATCGAAATAGGGCGATAGTTTTTCAAAAGCTTTTTGTCATCTTTTTTAAATATTGGAATAGTAATTGTTAATTTTAATAAATCTGGAAATATTCCTTGTTGTAAACATACATTTATAATGTGGCACAAGAACGGAGCTATTAAATTCCTTACTGCCTTAATAATCTTAGTGGAGACATCATCAAACCCCACTGTTAGTGTTTTTAAGTGAATTGATAGCTTTTAAAACATCTAATGGTATAATAGGTGTCCCAAAAATTTAATTAGGTTGACTATGTGTAATATAATTAACTTTGGGCTGGATATCCTCAACTTTTTTTGGGGTATTTGTAAAAGAAGACGTTAAATGCATTTGCTATTTCGTTGCTAAGTCATCCTATCTAAGTTTTTAAAGGCACTTAAATGCATGCAAGCAGGCATGCAGCATGCAAGCAGGCATGCAGCAGCCATGCAGCATGCAAGCAGGCATACAGCTGCAAACAAGCATGCAAGATGGTTTTTGTCACGGCTCCGGCGCTGCGGGGCTCCGGCGGTCCCACGCGAGCTTAAATTACCCTCTAGGGTAGGGCTGACAAGACTACGTGGAGTCGGATTTGCAGCGATTCGCTTCTGTCAATTTAGTTTTTCAATAAAATTGTTTTGTCCTATAGAACAATTGAAATTCCATGCTTTCATTCGGCGATTCGTTTCTTAGGCTGATAAATTTTTGGCACATTCAATCTCTTTAGCATTTATAGTGGCGAAAGTGCTTGATGGTATGCTTGAGCGTCGCCTCAGTGGATATCTAAAACTACATGATGCCCAGTTCGGGTTTAGACCTGGTTTATCTACTGAGAGTGCAATCCTAGCGCTCAAGCGTACTATAAGGTACTATACTGATAGGAGAACACCTGTGTACGCCGCCTTTCTAGACCTCTCTAAGGCCTTCGATCTGGTTTCCTATG
Source organism: Eudonia mercurella (assembly GCA_963082485.1). Lineage (NCBI taxonomy): Eukaryota > Metazoa > Arthropoda > Insecta > Lepidoptera > Crambidae > Eudonia > Eudonia mercurella. The sequence goes on from OY720022.1 coordinate 29,533,159, forward strand.
AACATCTGTGGATAAAGCTTCGTGAACTGAACGTACCTTATAAGCTTATCAGTATATTTAAATACTGGTATAGAAGCCAGATCAACCAAATTAGATGGGCTGACTCCTACTCGGACATGTACAGACTGGAGTGTGGGGTGAGGCAGGGGGGGCTGACATCCCCCACACTATTTAATATCTATGTAAACCAGCTGATCGTATAGCTCAGCAACACCAAAGTTGGATGTTCCATTGGTGGAACGACCGTAAATAACATCAGTTACGCAGACGATATGGTGTTGCTGAGCCCGTCAATCAGTGCCCTTAGAAAGTTGATGAGGCTGTGTGAGTCGTACGCCGAGTTATGCTATTTACTGTAGAGTAAAAGAGCCGACTGGTTGTACATGGAGGGGTGTTGGTTCCAACACCGATGTATGGCAGTGAAAGTTGGGTATGGCAGAGGAAACATGAAAGCAAAGTAAATGCAGTAGAAATGAGAGCGTTAAGAAGTATGATTGGAGTCAAGCTAAGTGACAGGATAAAGAATAGTGTGATTAGGGAACGTTGTGGTGTAAAAGAAGATATAGTGACTAGGGTTGAAAAAGGAATGCTTAAATGGTTCGGACATGTTGAGAGGATGAAGGAAAGCAGGCTGACTAAAAGTATATATAGGGCGAGTATGGATGGAAATGTTGGTAGGGGAAGGCCTCGACGCAAGTACCTGGATCAAATCGGGGAACTTCTTAAAAAAGGTCAGGTCAAGAGTACCCTAAACCGACGAGCGTGTATGAAGAGACTAATGAATGTGGATGAAGCGAAAGAAGTCTGTAAGGATCGCAGTAAGTGGAAAGAGGTGGTCTCTGCCTACCCCTCCGGGAAAAAGGCGTGATGTATGTATGTATGTAAAAGAGATATATATCTTAATTCATTAATTATGTATGCATGTTAATAGAATGAATGAACGTGAGAAAAACTGTCAAATGATGCAAACCTTCAAAACCGAATTGCCGGGTTAGTTGGCTCCCGAGTTTATTTTCATGGATGCACTGCAAGGTCGGAGCTAAAAATTTAATAAATTAACCGTGAGTTAGTACACCCGGAGTTATTTATTTAACTCGACATTACCGTGCAAGCGGCCCATAAACATATATGTTAATAGGTTGTGGTGAATTTTGTTATGCTCATGAATTGAGTTAGATTGTTTTGTTGTGACATTTTTTGTCATATTTGCTTGAGTTATGTTCACACCTAAGTATAAAATAAGTATTTTGGTGGGCGGTATGTTCGGCCTTTTAACGTAGTTTATTAGCATGATGTTACTCGATGCTTTGTGAAATTGAAGTATGTCAGTCAATTAAGTCTTTATAAAACTATGTTTTCTTGCAAATAAATTACTTACATAAAATCACAATAAACATAAATAATTTTTTTATAAATATTTAGGTGACATAATATGAGCTGATGATGAATGATTCACCAGAAATGTACAAGACAAAATATGTTTGCTACTTGGGGCATTTATAGAGTTAACAAATGAAAGAAGAAAGAAAGAAAAAAAAACATTTATTGACTTTCACATAACAAATAGGATAAATAAAAAATAAAAAAGAGGAAGTACAAAAACAAAAATAACTAAAAAAATAACAAATAAAGAACATAAAAAATCAGGACCCTACCTCAGCATATGCCGCTACGGTGTGAGAAAGTCACTCACATCGCTACGGCGCTGGTATTCTGGCAGGGCCTGTGCGAGGTGACGTTTCAAATTACAGAAAAAAAAAAATATATATATATAATAATATTTTTTATTTTATTTATAAGTATACATAATACATAATATAGTATATATACTATATATATATATATATACTTATATTATAAATAAACCAAGATACTCATAAATATAAACATTTTAAAAATGCACATACTAAACACTATCTTAATTCAAAATAAATAAATAAATTAAAAAACAAACAAAATATACAAAATAAAAGCTGGCGAGGCGGACTGCACACTGAACGCAGCCAAACTTACATCTGTCATATGTGACATTGACAATATTTGGCCACGTATAGTCGTACGTACGTCCGCCGCCTCGACCGTCACGTTACCAAAGTCCCATGCGGTTACCACGAATGCAATCTCAAACTCCACGCATTGACAACCTAAATGTTTATTTAAAAGCGCTGAATAACATAGGGAGTGACAGAACAATAGATCCCTACGTTCACTCACATCAGTAAAGGTGAGACGCAACAGTGCCAGGATGCAATCCCCAACGCCCCCCACGCGACCTAAAGACCCAGATTGTAAGTAGAATAAGAACAGATATTACGCAGTTGATGTAAGCTGGAGAGTAAGTAATGTTTGTAAGGTATTTCTTAAACGTAACGATTGTCTTCAGGTCACGCATCGACGGCGGAAGATCGTTCCAGCACCGAGTGGCTGCGAACTTAAACGACCCACGGAACACACTAGTACCACAGAGTAAATATATCTAACAGAGTGAAAGCTTACTTATAGCGCGCTGCGACGGTACACTACTACTAGCACGGTTATGTGTGCGTGACCTCTCACCGACGGGTTCACGTACGCGCCGCGAGAGGATAAACCGGTTTACACCGGCACAGCCAGCGGACAATCTCAGTGAGTGTCAAACGCGTTGTTACGTGTTGTGAACTGTCATCGCTCGTAAAATATTGTAATTATTTGAGGTTTTATTATGTTTGATTTAAATTAGATTGGTTTACTGTAAAATATTAATTACTGTACAGTGTGTATGAACAATGCCAGAAATATAAAAAAATTGCTTATTTCACGTAGTTTCGCAAACACTTCGATCTTAAAGCAAATATTATAAAATTATTGGAACTGAAATCTTAGAACGTGTATAATGATTAATGACTGAATATTTGATCTGCCATGTGACTGTTTTCCAATTCAGTGGGTATTTTAAAAAGACTGTCAGATTGGAGTTTATCTTAATCTGAAAAATAAAAAAACAAGATACTTATTGAAAAACAAAAATAAGGCTTAGTATTTCCAAGGGGAGCCGCCGAATTTTGAGGTAATTTTTTTTTGCGTAAAGAACTACTAATTAGGAACAAGTACACGATTTTTTATCGCTAGGAATCAATAAGGACTCTTAATAAATTATTGTCATTATCAGATTCCAGTTTTTTTTATTTTTATATTGACACGTCATAGTGACCTGCCTGATGGTAAGCAGCCGATGCAGTCCAAAATAATGAGAGCGCTCCTCACCGTGGAACACGCACGTTGGTGCACCTGTGTCCTCAGGTTATCATAATTTGTTTATTAATAATAATTAACAGTAGTGTAAGGAAGGGCGCCGCGGAGACGAGTGAAACAACGAGTAGTGTGATTAGAACTGAATGTATTTTATAATAATAAGGATTACATGTAACATAAGTTTACTATATGTTTATCTATACACTACAGTAGTAGTATATTATAGTAAGAAAAATGTTTCATACCCGACGATGAGGTAACATTAGGTCAAAGTTAGTCACAGAACCGAATTAGTCTGCCCTACGCTAGAGTTTTTTTATGAGCCCGGAGGCGCGGAGGGAGAGCAGCCCTCACCCGCCGCTGTAACAATACGCAGGCATCAAGTTTGCCGCTGCGGCTGAGGCTGGACGCCGCAGGCGACCAAAAAGCCGAAACTGCAGAGGCGAGCATGTAATGCCTGCGTTTTGCTACGCAAGGGTGGAAAAGCTGCTCTTCCCGCAGCGCCGGAGATCTTTAAAACCTACGGTTGACACATATCTGAGCAGTTTGATTAAGCTCTTCTCAATAAAAATATCTTTCAAAAAAACCTTGTTTTATTTTCAACTGACCTTGTAGAATCTTATAAACTCATAATAAAGGGTCACAATGGAGGAGTAGTCCTCCTCATCTCTCTTCTCCTAAAGCAGGGGTAGAGTATTGGTAACTTGGTAGAATAATAATATTTTTTCTTTAAAAAATGTTTAAATAATTTTTAACGCAAATTTTGTTGCGAACAAATTACAAAAACACAAATGTTGAAAAAATGTTGGCGGGCTGGTTAAAACCACGATAGCTCAATTGGAAGAGCACCTGACCCGGTATGTCAGAACGGTCCTCGAATCCTGCTTGTGGAAACTTTTTCACGTTTGTTTTTGTAATTTTTTCTTTAATTGAAAATTCCTTTAAAAAAAAGTATATGACTCCGAGTTTTGAGCTTTTGGGGAGGGGTAGAGGTATACCACCCACTCCTCCACTCCCCTCCCCAAATTCGGCGGCTCTCCTTGGAATTTAGAACCCAAAAATAATAAAAAGCAAATATAAATAATTGATAGATAGTCTAAAGACTATCTACGTAATTTATAAATTTATGAAATATAAAATAAAATACTTTGTTTCATTTATCATAACGTCATGTGACAACCCTGCCAAAGTAATAGTAAATTTTGCGCGCTATAAGGAAGCTTTCACTCTGTTAAATATTTACTCATGTGCTAGTACGATGCTTAGGCGTCGTAAAAATGTGTTTACAGGCTCTCATCGGGTTCCTATTGACGCTTTGAGCCCACGTGAGTTTATTGAATAAATAGATTGGCTTCCCAGATTTAATGACGCCAAACAACAGAATAGCAAGATGGAGCTTTCTGCGAGCCTTCAGTTTTAATAAATTTGAGTTGTTGAGGAATTGAGACACATGAGACCGTGGCGGTATATGACAACAGTAGCGTGCACAGGCATTTTGCACCCGTTGTACCAGCTTAGCTGTTCTAGCCAGAAGACATGGTCCATACACCGTAATACAGTAGTTTTGAAAGGATAAGTGATTCGCAAAGCGTGATTCTGAGCCGTTCATCAAGATATGGACGTATTTTGTAAAGCACTTTGAGTCAATAGAAACAGCTGCGAACACACTCAGCGATATGACTTTCAAAATTAAGATGGCTGTCCAGAGTTAAACCCAGATTTCTGCATTTATCCACACAATCAATATTTATTTATTTCAGAAACAAACACTCAATCTAATCATATTATCAACAAACTTAGCTCGATGGCACAGTGGTAAAAGCGCTCGGTGTGCGATTGCTGAAGTTAAGCAACTTCCGCGAAGGCCGGCCATCGGATGGGTGACCAAACATTTATCATCTCGAGCTCCTCCGTGCTTCGGTAGTCACGTAAAGCCGTTGGTCCCGGCTGCATTAGCAGTAATTAACAACCACCAATCCACACTGTCCCGCGTGGTGGTTTATGGCCCGTTCTCCCTATCCATCCATAGGGAAGGCTCGTGCCCCAGTAGTGTGGACATATGAGCTGATGATGATGATGAAACAAGGCTAAAATATAATATTGCTAAGTGCACTAACGTTTTCAGGGATACAACAAGGCTTTTAGTTTCGTTAAGGTCACCTTTGGGATGGTTCTGCTAGGTATCAGCTGGCAACTTTGGACTCGATTGAAAACCGGGCCAGGAGGCTCATAGGTGACTCGACATTGGCTACAGCTGAACTTCAGAGCCTCAGTCACCGTCGCAGAGTTGCTGGTCTATCGGTGTTTTATAGAATACACTTCGGAGAGTGTGCGAGTGAACTACACGACCCCGTTCCCCCAGCCCCCTTCCACCATCGGGGTACTAAACGCAGGTTAGCCTACCATCCGTACGTTGTAGACATACCACCTGTCCGTAACAAGCGGTTTGCTAACTCTTTTCTTTTGCGGACCGCCAAAGAGTGGAATGCGCTACCTGGTCACGTTTTCCCTGTTCACTACGACCTGGGTCTCTTCAAAGCAAGAGTGAATAAGCATTTCCAGTCTAAGCATCTTCCACCTTAGGCCACATCCCGCTCACCAAAAGGCAAGTTGGAGGCCAATGATAAGAGTTTGCTTTAAAAAAAAAAAAAAAAAAGGTATGTTGCTATGCCGATATTATTAATTTAATTTAATTAGATTAATATACAAATGCGAGCACTCACGTTAAATTGAGCCTCGGTGGGGTGAAACACTGGCGCTTCCACCACGTCGCCGCCGGTGTGGCCCATCTCCCTGGGCGGCGCGGCGCCACTCTGCTTTCTCGTCGTGGGCCTGCTCGGCGCCGGCGGCTTCCGGCTTGTGCTGGCCACGCCCGCCGCGCCTGAGCTAGTGCCACGCAATACGTTCGCAGGCGACTCCTCAACGCCATCATCCGGAACCACTATCACTTCACCGGTCACAATAACCGGCGCGACCGGCACGACCGGCGCGACCGGCGCGACCGGCGCGACCGGCACGGCCGGCACGTCCGGCATAGATTTATTCATCTTATTTTTTATAAGTAGCAACTGATTTAACAAGTCTTCATGTTCTATGTATTGAGCTCCTTCGTTCGTGTCATTCAAAGATTTCGGAATGAGTCGCGCTCTCATTATATTTTTGTTCCTTTTGCCTACGGTCTCGTTCCTTATTTGTATGATGTGGTCGCTAAAAGGAATAATGTCCAGGTACTGTGTGTTGGGCGGTTTGGGGGTGGGACAGCGCTCGCGTGTCAGAAGTTGGGACTCGGGACCGGAAGGCTGGTTGTCGAGCGTCGATGTCTGAAGGTCGGGCGGACACACTTGAGTTTCGACTGACTCAATTTTGAAAGGTGACTCAATTTCTACTGCAGGTGGCTGGGATGTAGACCTAAGTGTTTGAGTATCGAGCTGGTAGTCGAGGCTCGGGGTCCGAATGTCGCGCAGAAGCGTACTAGTTTCGACGGCAGGAGACTGAAGGTCCCTCTTTGGTGACTGGGCATCTACAGGTGGTGTATTGATTTCGACCGTCACTATGTGTCTGAGGAACACTTGTTTGGATTCATCGGTCATGCTGTCGACTGACGGTAACCGGCCTTCGGAGACCATGTTATTTTTAGCGGCACGGCGGGCGGCAGTGGATGAAAGGCGATTAGGCGCATAATAAGGCCTCGGCTCCAGGAATTCATATTCGGTTATCAAATCCAAGTTATCAAGGTCATAATAGCTAGACGCCTTTATTTTGGATTGGCATCTCCCAACCGAATCCGGCGAGCCATGCCGTAAAGGAATCGCTTCGTCGTCAGAATTGTTAAAGTCGTACACATCATACGCTTTGGTTGTATCCATTGAATCGTCTGGATTACATTGGTAATGCTTGTGTTTGCCTTGCGACGCCAATGCTCTTTCTGTCTGCGCGGTGGCCCTGCGCGAGGGGAACAATGGCGCCCGGAAGCTGGGCTCGCCAGCCACGGCGCGGGCGGTGTCGCGGGCGGAGTGACGGGGCACGGCGCGCGGTGCGGAGCAGTTTTTGGTGCGGGCCTTGCGGGGCGCGGCGGGTGCGGTGCGCGGCATGGTGCGCTGGTTGGCGGGAGGACCTTCTGTCGCGGCGCGAGTTGTGTCGCGGGTGGTGTCGCGTGAGGTGTCGCGTGAGGTGTCGCGTGAGGTGTCGCGTGAGGTGTCGCGTGAGGTGTCGCGTGAGGTGTCGCGTGCGAGGTGGCGTGCGGTGGCGCGTGTGGTGTCGCGGGGTTTGGCGCGGGACGTGTTAGTTCTGGCGCAGGTTTTGGCTCGGGACGCATCGTGGACGACGCGGTGTGCAGTGCGGCGCGCGTCGGCCGCGGCGACGGCGACGGGTTCCGCGCGAGTTGCAGCGCGGGCTTCAGCACATCCGTTAAACAGTGTCTTTTTCTTCTTGTTAGAAGTCAGTTTTATTGGCGTTAGCTCACGTCTAAGTCGGGTCGATTTTAGAGCTGTCACAACTGTAAATAATGGTAAATAATTGATTTAATTTCTACTCCTTTCTCTAGATAATAACTGTAACCGAGATGTAAGCGATGCAATACGCTGAAAAAACAATGGTTTGTACATAGAAACAGTCAAGCTAACAGTGCATACGCAAGAGCACACTTAAATATATTATTAAAACACATTGAATTTAAAAAAAACTTCTCCTTCAGAAACATCTTTCTTTAAAATGCTAGAGATAATTATGAGGTAATTATTAGGCAGCTCACCAGTCGGTTTGTCGTGGTTGAACTTCCGCTTCCGGTTGGCGTCGCGGGTGATCACAGCACGTGCGAAATACTTCAAGGGCGTGTTGTCCTCCATGTCGTCGCTGTCAGCCACCGACTGTATCTTGCGCTTGCGCATCATGCTTCTGGTAGGCATGCCGTCGTTCAGCAGGCGCGGCATGGGCTTCTTCTTCTTCTTCTGGTTGACGGTCTTGTAGCTGTGGTGGAGGCGGGAGCGAAGCTGCATGTTGACGCGGCCTGTGGACGCGGCGCCGGCCGGGCGCGCCATTTCCGCGCCCGGCTCTTCCGCGGCCTCAGCTGGATTCTTCCTCTTGCATTCCTCCTCCTTCTTCCTTGTTTCCTCCCTCTCATTCTTCTTGCGTTTCTCCTCCTCCTTTCTCTCGCGTTCCTCTTGCTCCACGCGACTCAACACCACCACAGGCATCATGGGCTTGTGCAAATCTAGTAACAACACAGTCTATGTTATATAAAGTACGCTTTATTATCATAAAGCCAATGATACGTGAATGATATGCCCTTCTATGGGAGATTTTCCAAAATTTGACGCTGTAAAAAATGGGAGAAAACAAATGCCCTTGTTTGAGTTTCTTGCAGGGTTCGAAAGAATAATTATCATGATAATTATTGTGATAATAATAGATGGATAATTATCGATTGATAACAACAAAAAATTGCGCTCGTGTAAGTGAACTGTATTCGAAGTATTTGAAATTTTGAACGTGTTTCCGCACTTGCGTGTAACCGAACGTACGAAGTGTCAACTGTCAATGCCAACGTGCCGCGCCGTGGTAATTAACATTATCAAGAAAAAATCACTTCGGATTAAGCAAAGCTGAGAAAACTCGAGTGTCATTGTTTTGTTAAGTTAAATGTATTTTAATTAATTTTCTATGAAACAATATAATGAAACAAATGAATTTGTTACATTATATTGTAAAATTGTCCACTCTTTGAACAACTACGTATAAACAGTGTCGTCTTAGAAGAAAAAAAATGCGAAAAATACCTTGGCCTAAGAATTGATAGTGGTCTAACTTGGAAAGCACAAGTTGAGCATACCAGGGCCAAATTAATATCAATTGCTGCATCTCCCGCGTCGTTTACGGTACACCTTATACAATTCATTTGTTAAACCACATCTTATTTATTTAATAGAAATATGGGGTAGCACCGGTAAAACATAACTAGCGGATCTTCAAATTGCACAAAATAAAGTCTTAAAAATTCTCTTTAGATATCATTACTTAACACCAACCACGACATTATACAATGAAACTAAATTAATGACTATAAAACAACGTTATATTTTTCATACATGTATACTTATTAAAAAATTATGATGGAAACTTTCCATACCAGCCTAACACTCCGCACCGCACAACAGGTAAACAAGCGTAGTACTCGCCGCACAAGTTTTCTTGTACTACCCAAAATCCGGACCAATTATGGAAAAAACAATATAGCTTTTGAAGGCGCTCAACTCTTTAATAAAATACCGTCTAATAAAAAAATGTGAGCTTGTTGGGCGCATTTAAATCAAAGCTTAAGCAATATGTGATTGTGAAATTTGTAACGATAATATTATATGAACATAATATTGCGATTCACGAAATTCATTTAATAAATAAAGCGATTTTACTGTGCCGAATGAGTGCCTACTTTATCTATCTTTAATTTTCGTTCGAACGATTATGTAAACTATTTTTTAAATGTAAATTTGTTGTTCTCATGTAAGTGACTATTACGTCTTGAATGAGAATAAATGATCTTTAACATCTGTTACACTGGCGATAATTATCAAGAAGCGTAATTATCTTGATAATTTTGAACCCTGGTTTCTTGTCAGTTTTTCTCACTCAGTACAAATTCTCCCGCCCTATAGACTTACGAGCCGGTGCCGTAGTGTCATTCGTAAGAGCAAATTTTTTGGTCGGAGAGAATACTTATGGGCGAAGCTGCTAGGGTCAGACGGCCAGACGTTACTTATTTTTTCAAAGACCAAATGTCTTGGATTAAGTAGAATTTTGTATGTACATACTACCCATCAGAAATGTCTAGGGATCAAGAACGTTTATAAAGTATCGTTGCGTTATAGAATTAATAATTTAACTTTTTTGGATCGTATTAATTCTTTTTAGTGAATTTCACAACATGAATGGATTTTTTTTTACATAGCTTAAATATGGAAAATTAACTGTCAATCTGAATTCCTATAAAAGAGCGTAATGGCAATTTTACAAAAGCAGTACAATTTGTGCATTGGAAGTGAAAAAATTTGCAACGATGAAAAAATTTGCAACAAACGACAACAAGGGAATAGATGATGAGAGCCGTTGGAATGTTGGAAGCTGGTTCCAGGCAACGTACTGTGGCTGCCGCAATCGGCACTACACAGAGTGTCATAGGCCGCCTCTGGGCACGCTATCGTATCACGGGCAGTGTGGCCGAGCGACATGAAGGAAGATCTCGTATCACCACTCGAAGACAAGACTGGTACATCCAAAATACTGCTCGACGAAATCGTACCATGGCCGCTATGATGTTGGCCACAAGAATCCACAGCGCTTCAGGCTTGCTGATAAGCGACCAAACCATCCGGAATCGTCGACGCGAAGTGCGCCTGCGTTCCCGTAGGCCGCTAAGGGTTCCAACCCATACGTGGGACATACTGAAAGTTTCTGGATCTGGCCACTTACAATAAAAGAATGAAAAAACAATTATGGAATTCGAAAATGGAACTCTTTGGGAACATGTTACTTTTTATTTTACAAGACTGTCATTTGTTTTTGAATCGCGACGTCGTCCTTTCGAAAATTGTTTGTTGCTATCAAAAGAATTTAACTCGTGAACATTTTCGTTCAATGATTTTTTATGATTTTTGTTGTGGCTAAGTAAACAAGAGAGTTGCCAGAGACTTCAATTGGCATTTGGTGATAAAGCACCATGTCGCAGCTCTGTGTATTCGTGGTTTGGAGAATTTAGACGTGGATGAGATCATCTACATGACGAGGTACGTGAAAGTCGGCCGGCGACTGCGGTAACAGACTCAAAGAGAGGCCACACGTCTTCCGGTGCAGTTCTACATATAAATCACTATACCGTGTCACACGACGTGTTAGGGCGCCGTGCCGACCTGAGAGACGAGGCGGGGAGGGGTGATGAGCTGCGGTGCCGCACCGCCCCGCAAACGCACCGTGTGGCCTCGCTACCGTACGACAACTTATTGAAACTGACAAAAAAATTACTTGCCAGCAAATTCGTGCTTTGTTAGGCATCGGAATGAGCCAAGTCTAAAACATTTTACATGTGCATCGCATGACTTGAGGACGAGGATGAGGACCAGAAACGACTGCGTGTCCAGTGGTGCCGTAAAATTATTAAAAGTTTAACGGAGGATAGTCATTGGCTGTCGATAATATCGTGACAGGTGACGAAACCTGGGTGTACTGCTTTGAACTCGAAAGAAAAAGCCAGTCGGCAGAGTGGGTCTTCTTTCCTTTTGAAGATTTGCCGACGAAAGTTAAGAAAAGTCGAATCAGGACATTACACTACACTACACTATCGCTTGAAGATCAAAGGTCAGTGACTGCAGATTGGATTGAGTCAACACTTGCTTGCACAGAGTTTTAGAAAAAGTTCGCGAAAAGCGTCCTCAAAGCAATGTTGTCCTTTAACGCATCCTCACATTCCGCTAAGGTAACAAAAGCCTATTTGAAGCCTTTTAATGTGGAACTGATTACGCATCCGCCTTACAGGCCGGACTTCGCAACCTGCGACTTCTTTTTGTTTCCAAAAATTAAAGACAAACATAAAGGCACACGTTTTACGAGCCCTGAATCGGCGGTGAATGCGTTCCATGAAGCCATTGAAGAGGTCCCTAAGGAAGACTGGTCCTGTAGTGTGTGTACACCGTATTAACACACACGCATCACACTCCCTGTTTGATGTTTTTCGGCCATTATTAAGATGTAAAAGTAGACACATTATAAGAAGAACCACAGACAGCTGTTAAATATATGCATGTATAGTAACTGCGCGCATTACGCACGCCAACAAATTGTTTTGCTATATCAAAGCCCGTGTGTCGATAGCAAGATCAGTAGCAAATAAAGTTCATTGAAGACAGACGTTGTTTACTTGCACTAAGACCACGCAACCCAAAATCGACCCTATTCAATAGAACATATGGTCTATAACGAGCCGGATCAGTTACCTGTTTACCTGAATGCATCGAGCGCCGCACGGTCGCACAGTGTCCGGCGTAGAACAAGCCAGGTGGACAAAAGTCATTATCAAATTACCGGAAATAGGTACTTTCTACCTGTAAACAACACCCCTAAATTCCTGATTCCAAGAATTGTTTACGTCTAACATTCCATACTGATGAGTCATCGCTTATCAAAGTAAGCTATAAAGGTAAGTGCAATTAAAGAAATGGGTCAGTTGCATTTTAGCGACACTTGCACTAACATCTCATGGTGGCAGTTCCTAATTTTGTGGAAAGTTTAGTGATGGATTTTACTTCTGAAGGTATGTATAATATATTTTTCTTATTACAATCTTTTAATGTGTCATAAATATTCATTAAGTAGACTATCTATGAATACACAAAAAAATACAATGTTTTTCTTTGTTTTCGAACTTATCGAGCTTGGAAAAGCCATGTATCCTCTTGTATCCAGGCTAAATTTTTGATATGCTTTAGCTGCATGGCTATTAATGATTATGACATATATTTTATGTAGCACACTTGAGTACAACCATTTTTTTTTTTTTTTTGCAGAAAAGTGTTACTCGGTTAACAAAATAGAGTTTTTCGAAGAGTGGCTTAAGCACGAAAAAGACGTAAGAAATGAACGTCTATTTGAGTTTCTTTCGTCTAAATTTGATTTCTCTGACATCACTGAAGACTGTCAAAGGGAAATTAAGGTGAAATTGGCCAGCATTTCATCGAAAATTGCTACCAAATGGGTGTCCTCGGGAAAGTCGAAAGAGCGTTTCCTTGATAAGAATAAGTTGTGGCTGGAAGGCGAAGATATACAATTCTGCATACGATCGACTCAACCGCAACCTTCTACCTCATCCGCTGACTTTTCTCGACCCGGAAGACCTAAAAAAGTCTTCGAAGAATCGTCTTTTAAAACTAAGAAACGTAGAGTTGAAGATCTAGTTCAATCGCGGAGTGTTGGGGAATTAATGACTGCTGCAGAGGTAGCTGCACGGTCAACTGGGCATAAGAACGTTGCCAGAGTTATAAAAGACATTGCCGAAAATCCAGCTTCTGCAAATGCATGCATTAGCTTCCAACAAGCAAGTGCTGTGCAAAGTGATAGACCGCTAAGTAGTGACGAGGCATTAGCGTATTATATAGATTCAAAATCAACAACTCACACATACAAACAGACTAGGAAGTGGACTATGAAAGTTGGACATCACGTGTTTCCATCATATGAATGCGTTGTAAAATCAAAAAAAGCATGTTATCCATCCGAGGAGCATATTGTTGTGACACAATCTCGAGTAGAAATTGAGCTACAAGCTATTTTAAATAAAACAACAGAACGTTTAGTGGAAGCTCAGAGAGATGTTGTCACAAGTGTGCTACCCAATTCATCGTTTACTCTTGTAAGTAAATGGGGGTGTGATGGAAGTTCCGGCCATAGCACTTACAAACAGAGATTTGAGAATAGCGAAGACACTGATGAGTTCCTTTTTGTTTATTCGTTTGTTCCTCTTAGGTTAATCGACGAAGGTAATAACATTATCTGGCAAAATCCTCGACCATCATCGACGATGTTTTGCCGTCCAATTAAATTCATTTTTGCCAAAGAAACTACGGAGTTGACAAAAATCGAGACGAATAAGGTTTTGGAACAAATAAACAACTTGGAGCCTACATCTTGTGATCTTGGTGGTTCTGAAATTTCTGTTAAGCACAAGTTACTACTGACAATGACCGATGGAAAAGTATGCAATGCTTTGACAGAGACACATTCATCGCAGAAATGCTATATTTGTGGGGCTACTCCCAGAATGATGAATGATGAAGGAAGGCATGTTGATAGCAACCAGGATAATTTTGGCTTTGGTTTGTCAACATTACATGCTTGGATTCGTTCGTTTGAGTGCTTTTTACACATTAGTTATAAGTTAGATATTAAGAAATGGCAAGCTAGGTCTTCAGAGGAAAAAGAAAGTGTAAAACAACGATCAGACGAAATCAAACAACGATTCAAGAATCAAATGGGATTAATTGTGGACAAGCCAAAGCCAGGATTTGGTTCCACAAATGATGGAAACACAGCTCGACGTTTTTTCGGGAACCCCGAAGTGAGTGCTCAGATCACAGGATTGGATGTTACAATCATCAAAAACTTTGATACATTATTGAGGACATTGTCTTCTGGTTTCGAGATAAATCTTGTTGAATTCAACAAGCTTTGTCTCGAGACAAGAAGACTTTATTTAAGTCTTTACTCGTGGTACTACATGCCTGCTACTGTGCATAAATTGCTTGTTCATAGTACAGAGGTAATTAAGACAGCAATAGTTCCAATAGGGCAGCTTTCAGAGGAAGCGCAAGAAGCGAGAAACAAAGATTGCCGGAGGTTTAGAGAGCACAACACCAGAAAGTGCTCTCGTCTTGCCACGAATAGAGACTTGCTCAATATGTTGATTATAACTTCTGATCCTCTGATCAACAGCCTCCGGGAAGTACCAAAAAAAAAGTCGAATAAATTGAGCGCGGAGGTCTTAAAGCTCATCATAGCTCCCACTATAGAGCCTCGACTCCAACTCCAACCAAGACCTCCACAAGCTCGGGAAGACTATCTTCTATCGGAATCATCGGATTCTGCATCCGATGATTCTGATATTGAGAATTAGTTTAAATGTAAATAGATACCTACCTCTAGCGTTAGATTTATAATTTTTGTATATAATATATTAGTCTAAGGTTGTGTATATATAATTAGCGTCGATATTTGTAGCGATTAAGATAATTATTTTATTCTTATTTTTTTCCTGTACCTTTCATTTCTAATAGAAATCGTGTTTACATGAAATAAAATATTTGTATACAATTTCTTTGCATTTTATTTATAAAAATATATTATAGTACTTTATAATTAACTAATTCATAGATATAGTTCCAAAACCATGAAAATATATTTTTGTCCACCTGGCTTGTTCTACGCCGGACACTGTGGGTCGACGAGAACAATAGAACCCAACATTCCACAGCGTTAATGAGCGTTCGAGTCATTTTTATGTGTAAATAAAAAGATATTGAGTGAATTACGTTATAACAAAGTGTTAATCAAATTAAAAACTATTGAACTTTGGGAACATAAACATTACGTGATTACATATTACTGCAAGTATAGTGTAAAGTGACGAACAATGGCTACCTCGGAACAAATTGGTAATATTTTAGAAGACACAGCGGAATTACTAAAAAAAACTCAAATAAACTTAAAGAAGTGTCCAAAACAGAGACTCACTAAGGGTTACATACAGAGTCGGATTCAGTGCATTGAAGAATACTGGGCAACTTTTAAGAAAGCGCATTATGAATTAGTCAAAATTACACCGCGCGAACAACGTGGTGTTCTGCCATATTTTTTGAACGAGGAGTACTACGTTCACGAAGAGTTATACTTGTCCATGCTCTCAGACCTCAGGGACTTATTACCTCAATCATCGTCGTCATCGAAATCACCAACTACGATGATGGAAGTACAAGGGCATACACAAGTGAAACTGCCGCGTATACAATTGCCTGCATTTTCCGGAAATTATGAAGAGTGGCCTACCTATAAAGATTTGTATGTATCTTTAGTCCACAACAATACGTCACTTACCAACGTTCAGAAGCTCCACTATCTGAAAACAAGTATCTTGGGTGAAGCAGCAGCATTACTTAAGCACATACAAATTACAGACACAAATTATATACAAGAATGGGAAACACTAAGAAAACGATTTGGCAATAAACGTTTAATAGTCAACTCCTTATTGAAACGGCTGTTCGCACAAAAGAAATGTACTGCACAGACAGCTGCACAGTTAAAGTGTTTATTGGATACCACCAACGAAATTATGAATAGCCTGCACAACCTTGACGTATCAACAGACTCTTGGGATCCAATAATAATATTTCTGGTCGTACAGAAGCTGGACTCGGAGTCACACAAGGAGTGGGAACAAAACGCTTACACTGAAAATAAAGAAGAGTTATCTAAATGGGAAGACTTAAAGAAGTTTCTAGAATCCAAGTTCCAAACCTTAGAGCTTGTCACACCACCAGTGGCTGCTAAAGAAAGAACTGCACGAGAACGAGTCTTCCATGTGTCTAATACGTCTACGTCGGAGAAATGCTGCATAATGTGTAAAGACAATCACACCCTGTGCCGTTGTAAAGCTTTTTCAAAGATGCAACCTTCTGAACGAAGTCAATATGTACAAAGTAACAAACTCTGCTTCAACTGCTTGACCCCAGGGCATTCGGCGTTCAGATGTCGTGTGCCAATGTCCTGCCGTATATGTAAAAGACGCCATCATTCACTTCTACACCAACCAAACAACGCAGATACGTCAGCCTCATCGTTAGAACCAATACAAGCTACGTCATCAACTCAATCGATAGTAGAAGAGAAATCAGTACATACCACAATGGCGTCTCTAAATGACGATGGGCGTACAATCTGTTTATTGGCAACAGCAGTAGTCATATTAAGAGGAGAACATGGACACACTACTGTACTTAAGGCGCTCATCGACTCAGGGTCACAAGCATGTTTCATTAGTGAGAAGGCTGCTCAAGCGCTAAAATTAGAACGTAGCCAAGTAAATCTAATCGTTACTGGGATGGAATCCATAAAAGTACAAGTAAAGCAACAAGTTAAAGTTCAACTTCTGTCACGATGGGAACCTGATTTCGAGTTACCTATACAAGCCTACGTGATGTCGAAGCGTTTGACAACCAACTTACCTTCAAATACGAAGCTGATGAATAAATGGTTACATATAAAGAGTCTCAACCTAGCAGATCCAAATTTTTATGTATCTGGATCCATGGATTTGCTTTTGGGAGTAGATGAATATTCAAAAATAATTCAACACGGACTGATCAAAGGTCCCCCGGGTACACCTTGTGCGCAGAAAACCAACCTGGGATGGATCGTAATGGGTGGAATGAATATGAAGCTAAACACAAGTGAGAAATCCTGTATGGCTATGACACATGATACAGAAATAGAAGGTTTACTAAAATCATTATGGGAGATAGAAGCTGATACTAAGAGAAATCTAACAAGAGAAGAGCAGCTATGCGAAGAAATCTATGAAAAAACACATACTAGAAACAAGATAGGAAGATACGTTGTCAAACTTCAATTTAAGATAGAAAAACCAATATCACCTGATGGAAATACGAGAGAAATTGCGCTAAAGAGATTTATGCAACTGGAAAAAAGATTTGCCAGAAATCTAGAACTAAAAGATGAGTACACGAAGGTGATAGAAGAGTACAAAGAGCTAGGACATTTAGAAGAAGTACCTGTGACAGAAATAGAAAATAGATCAGTGTACTTACCTCATCACGCCGTGATCCGTCAAGACAAGGAGACAACGAAAACACGCGTGGTATTTGACGCCTCGAGCAAGGGTTCCAACGGAGTCTCGCTAAATGACGAACTTTTACCAGGACCAGTATTACAAGATGACCTTAGAAACCTGATTATGAGATGGCGTAATCACGCTATTTGCTTTATGTCGGACATAGTCAAGATGTACCGTATGATATTGGTACATCCAGAAGATACTGACTACCAAAGAATCGTATGGAGAAGTGATCCATTGCACGACATAAAGGACTACAGACTTCTTACTGTGACATTCGGAACAGCTTCAGCACCATATCTCGCGATTAAGACACTCAAGCAGCTGGCTGTCGATGAAGGTGAACGTTATCCAGAAGCTTCCAGAATACTAAACGAAGACTTCTATGTCGATGACTGCATGTCAAATTTTGACAATGTCCCAGACGCGATTCGAATCAGCCAAGAACTTCGAGAACTTTTACATCGTGGCGGCTTTGAATTAAAAAAATGGGCTTCGAATAACGCTGAATTCATGCAAAGTATAGAGCCAAGCATGAGATCGACGAATGCACACTTAGAATTAAGTATGAATGGAATCATCAAAGCCCTAGGCATTCAGTGGAATTTAGGCAAAGACCAATTTGAATACAACCTAAATTTACCACCGATCAACGACACGATCACTAAGCGAAGCATCCTCTCAGAGATACAGAAGTTATTTGATCCACTAGGATGGATTGCACCTTGTTTTGTATTGGCAAAGATTTTAATCCAAAAATTATGGCTTGAGAAAATTTGTTGGGATGAAACCCTCAATAGTTCACTAAAAGACGAATGGGTGAAGATACGCACTGATCTTGAAGGTGTAAATGAAATCCGCATAGACAGATGGATAGGAGCATCAAATGCTAACAAAGGTACGATACAAATCCACGGCTTCAGTGACGCTTCAATAAAAGCCTACGCTGCAGTTGTTTACTGTCGTGTTGAAAACCAAGATGGTTCATACAAGACGTCTTTGATCGCCGCACGAACAAGAGTAGCTCCACTCAAAACTGTCTCGTTACCGCGTTTAGAGCTTTGTGGAGCTCTGCTTCTCTCAAGGTTACTAAAGCAAGTTGCGCAAGCTATGAAGATACCAGCTCCACAAGTCTTCGCATGGACTGATTCGTCGATAGTCATATCGTGGTTATTTGGAGAACCTGGAAGGTGGAAGACATTTGTCGCTAATCGTGTCGTCGAAATCACCTCTAATGTAAACAGTAGTCAATGGTATCACGTCCAATCACCTGACAACCCTGCAGACATAGCGTCAAGAGGAATGCTTGTAAAGGATTTAAACAAGTGTGATCTTTGGTGGAAAGGACCAGAATGGTTAACGGAAGATGAAATACAATTTACAAGGCCAAATATCACACCTACAGACTTAGAAAGTAAAAACACAAGTATACAATCTTTGACGTTAATAAATACAGAAGAAAATACACAAGGGGGTTTGTCTGAAAGGTTTGCAGAATTTGATACATTGACCGAATTAATAAGAACAATCACGTACTGTAAAAGATTTTTATATTACAAGACCAAGAACAAGAAAGAAAACATAGATCAAAACATTCAAACAGAAGAATTGAAAGACGCCTTGAATACTAGCATAACTATTGTACAAAAAGAAGAATTTGAAGAAGAAATAGATTATTTAAAACGAAAAAAACAAGTGAAAAGGACAAGCAAATTGAAGGCATTAGATCCATATTTGGATGAAAATGGAATTGTCAGGGTGGGCGGAAGACTAAGAAATGCAAGGTTAGAAGATGATAGCAAGCACCCCATAATTCTTGGCAAAAACAATTAACTGACACCACTCATCATCGCTGAAGCTCATAATAGAACTTTACATGGAGGGATGCAGTTAATGCTATGCCATTTACGATCCAAGTATTGGATTCTTAAAGCGAAAGGTCTAGTTAAGAAACATATTCATAAATGCCTGATATGCGCCAAACAAAATGCAAAGGTAAGGACGCAAGTAATGGGTGACTTACCAACGGTACGCGTAACACCACCACGTCCGTTTATGAATGCTGGAGTAGATTTTGCCGGTCCATTTCAGATCTTAATGAGTAAGGGCAGAGGAGCTAAAACGCATAAGGCATACATTGCAATTTTTATTTGTATGTCAACCAAGGCGATCCACCTCGAGTTGGTCGGAGACATGACCTCGGAAGCATTCATTGGAGCATTCAAAAGATTTTGCACTCGAAGAGGCAAATGTGCTCATCTGTGGAGCGACCAAGGAAGAAATTTTGTTGGTGCAAACAAAGAGCTCGCAGACGCCTGGAAAGTAGCATGTCTACAATTTGATACAGACATCGCTGACATGTTGGCAAATGATGGCACACAGTGGCACTTTATTCCTGCATACTCACCAAACTTTGGAGGACTCTGGGAGGCCGGAGTGAAATCGGTGAAGTACCACTTAAAAAGAATTTTGACCACTAACCTGACGTTTGAAGAGATGACGACAGTGCTCTGCAGCATCGAAGCCTGCTTAAATTCACGTCCATTGTGCCCCATTGATGACAATACTGAACCACTTACACCTGGGCATTTTTTAATAGGGGAAGCCCCTATCACGGTACCAAGTCCAAATTTGAAAGATGTAAAAATTGGACACTTAACACGGTGGCAACATGTTCAAAAACTGCTAAATGATTTTTGGTGCCGATGGCAATCAGAATATTTGTCTAGGCTTCAACAAAGACCTAAATGGCTTAAACGAGAAGAAGAGTTCAATAAAGGAGACATTGTTCTCATTAAGCAAGAAAATCTTCCTCCTGGCAAGTGGGCTCTGGGACGCATAACTGATAAGCATCCTGGACCAGACGGCTTCACTAGAGTCTATAGTGTCAAAAGCGGTGATACGGTAATTAAGAGATGTGTCACTAAGCTATGTGCTTTGCCCATTGAGACTGATTAATTTAATTTATGTAGGTACAAATAATAGTAATGATGTTTGTAAGGAACCACCATTATTATTTAGAATCTTGGTTATTAAAATATGTAATTAATTTAGATTATTTACAGAGTATATTATTGTTTTCAAAATTAATTAGTATTAAACTTTGTTTCTAATAGTAAGCAAGAGTAGTACATTTGAATAAAATAACTTAGTGTTACTAATCATTGAATTATCGATTCGACTCTGTAACTGTTTTGATTTGAAAGGACTAATGAGAAGTCCTTTGGTGGGCGGTTTATGTTTGATGTTTTTCGGCCATTATAAGAAGAACCACAGACAGCTGTTAAATATATGCATGTATAGTAACTGCGCGCATTACGCACGCCAACAAATTGTTTTGCTATATCAAAGCCCGTGTGTCGATAGCAAGATCAGTAGCAAATAAAGTTCATTGAAGACAGACGTTGTTTACTTGCACTAAGACCACGCAACCCAAAATCGACCCTATTCAATAGAACACTCCCTATATATATATTGTAACGTTAGTTATAAGACAGATCAATACAGACCTTTAAACCATCAAGTGCATTCTTATTCCGTTGCGCCGAACACAACTACCTTTGCCATACTCCTCCGAAACGGCTCGATCGATTTTTATGAAGCTTTATATGTATATTCGGTAGGTGGGACAATCGGTTTGTAATCTATTTTTCATACAAGTGATAAGGGTGGTCCACACCAAAAATATTTTTTTAATTTGTTGCTTTTTTTTTTAAATTATTTTTGGCTTAAAATATGTGGCATCAAAAAATACATACAACCCTAAATTTTCACCCTTCTATCACCAACTTCGATCAGTTGTCTCCGCCAGGCGCCTACCGGTGTTACTTCTCACCTAGTAAACATCACGGAGTAGGAATGACTATCAATAAGTCCCATGGCCAAACGATGTCTGTTTGTGGCTTAGATTTGAGCACACCATGTTTTTCACACTATACGTGGCATGCTCTCGAGTGGGCAAACCATCCAGTTTGTTTGTGTTAGCTAAAGCTGGGCTAACAAAACACTGTAGCCATTGTTTGTTAGTATTATTGTCGTATTTAATTATACTAGTGGTCGCCCAGTGGTCGAAATTCGACCGTAATAAATAAATAAATAAAATAAAATAAAGTCTATGAAAATATGGGTATCAAATGAAAGGGCTTGCTGAAAATAACTCGAAAAATAAAGTGACGTCACTCTAAATCTAATATGGCGGACTTCTAAAGCTTGAAACTCAATTTTGAAGCAGATATCTTCAACCGATTGAGCTGAAATTTTGTGTATACGTTCAGTTTGGATGACAATGCATGGTTAACTCAGTGACGTCATTCTAAATCCAACATGGCGGCACACCTAAGATGGCGGACTAATTATTTTTAATGCTTTCCTACAATATAGGTATCAAATGAAAGGGCTTGCTGAGAATAACTCGAAAAAATAAAGTGACGTCAGTCTAAATCCAATATGGCGGACTAAGTTTTTAATGCATTCCTACAATATGGGTATCAAATGAAAGGACGATGTTGGATTTAAACGCAACACAATTTGACAGCTGCTGTCATTTGAGTCTGACAGCCTTCCGCTCCTTCTCTCTCCGTATCTAATGGTTCTCGTGTGCAGATGTGCTGTGTAACACATAGTAATAAAATCAAAGTTAATCCTCATAGTTTTCTTGTTTTCTTCCACTAACTTATCAGGTTATGGGCCCAAGGATTCGTGGAAATATAAATGTCCACATATTTCAATAAAAATTATGAAATATAACCTACGCTAAAATTCGGTGTGTTTCTTGGCGCCACGATGTCTGGTTCTTTAGTGTCGTTTATTGAGAAGCTTAAAGGAATCGACAATTACAGCTCATGGAAATTCATGATGAAGATGATTCTAATACAAGAAGAACTTTGGGATTGTGTAGAAAGCGAAGACCATGATGTGAAGAAGCAACAAAAGACATTAGCATGAATTGCTTTATCAGTACAACCATCGGCAATTCCACATATACGCAACGCAAAATCAGCACACGAAGCGTGGAGCAGTTTGGCAGGCAAGCTTTTTGCCTATGAAGACCGAGGTTTGTGTCGTAGGCTAGGGCTCCTTCGAACATTATTTGCAAGCAAGCTAAATGAGAGCGAAAATATGGAATGCTACATCAACAAAATCACCAACAGAACTATTATGGAGAAGACGCGCTGTATGCTTCAGGAAGCCAGACTCGGGCCTAAGTAAAGGTGTAAATACAGCAATATATCTGAAGAACAGATCCCCAACTATAGCTGTCAAAGGGTGCACTCCAGAGGAGAAATGGACTAATAACAAGGTATCAGTTTCTCATTTGCGTACTTTTGGATGCATTGCATATGCACATGTACATAGTCGAACTAAATTAGAGCCAAAATCTAAGAAGTACATATTCGTAGGATACTGCGAAAATACTAAGGGCTACAGATTATTAGACCCAGAGAATCCTAAAGATTGTATAAAGGCTAGGAATGTTACATTTTTCGAAGATACATATTATAAAAAGAAAAATGTGTCAAATAATGGCAGTTATAGATTAGTCATTCACACCAGTTGATTTAAATGTGAATTATACTCAACAACCTACAGAATCACTTAATGAGGTCTGTTCTGATGACACATCTTTTAATCATCCAACACTACTCATAAATGATTCTGAGAGCGAGGAAAGTGTTAATTCCAATAATACTGCGGATGAAACATATATTCCAGATCATGAAGAAGAAGAGTCGTCTTCAAGTTGGTGTTCAGGACAAGAAAGTGGCCCTGAGTCAATGAGAGCTTGCCTAGCAAAAGGAGTATCCCGCACCAGTGACTCTGAAGAACCACAGACAGTAAGTGAAGCGCTGAGAGCTCCAGACGCAGAGAGTTAGAAAAGCGCAATGAAAGATGAGTATAATTCCTTTATTGTCAACAAAGAGCTGGACACTTACTGACAGAGTTGTTGGTCAAGCCCCTGTCAAGTGTAAGTGGGTGTTTAAAAGGAAACTGTGTTTAAATGGTGAACTAAAATACAAAGCCAGGTTAGTTGCCAAGGGGTTCACTTACCGGTATGGGATAGACTACAATGAGACATTTGGTCCTGTTGTTAGGTATTCAAGTATTCGAACACTTTTAGCTGTAGCTGCTGAATATAATATGGATATTCAGCATCTAGATGTAAAGACAGCTTTTCTGAATGGTGACCTTAAGGAGCTGGTATTCATGGAACAGCCTGAAGGCTTCATTGTAAAGAGGAATGAGGATAAAGTTTTTAGACTTAATAAAGCCATTTATGGTGTAAAACAAGCAGCTTGGTATGAAAAAAATAATTATGTCTTATGTGAGAAGTTGAAGTACAAAAGATCATCGTTAGAAGCATGCGTTTATTATAGATCTGGTCAAGATAAACTTAATTACTTACTTCTACTACTACTACTTAATTACTTACTTCTAAATGAAACCAAGTCCAACATATCTTTTGCTGACATTTTGTTAACCACGACATTCAACTCGGCGTTGCTGGCCAGAGATTCGGCACGCCGCTCGAGGAGCGCCAGGAGCGGCGTGACGGGCGGGGCGCTCGGCGGTATGTACGCACCCTGTGCATACTTCCTCTGCGCTCTTAGTTTTCTGTGGACCAAAGCGATCTGTTGTAGTTGAGGAATTTAATACCTAAGTAGCTGGATGGCGCAGCGGCTAGCGCGTTGTGGAAGCGATTTTCCATATTAATTTCGCAATGCTGGATCACCGAATGGATTAGGCGCACATTTGCAAAATAACATCTTGACGCAAAATTACACATTCGCAAAATGCCACATTCTCAATAAGCCAAATCGCATAGTGCGCATAATTTATTTTAAGGATTAGGTGTATAATGCCACAGTCGCAAAATTACATAATGGAATTTAGCAAACTGTCACATTCGCAAAATGCCACACTAGCAAAATATCACTTCTCACAAAGTAACCCAAGAGATACTTGGGGCAAGTTTAATCTCCAAAGGCACAGATGAAACAAAGAGACAAGGAGAGGAACCACAAACAGCTGGGCCCGATATTGGTCTTTGACGATATTAATGAAAAGTACAGTCATTCAAGTCTATATACAATCAGCCTAAAGGCAAATCAGATGATATGTATTTTTTATTACATTGGTTTTAAGAATTGACGCATCCAGTGACAAATAATCTCTTATGTTAGGGGCTCGAGCGCGCGGATACCAGACACAATAGAATTTTAATTGTTATCGGCCACCTGGTGGTCGATCGACGCTGAAGGGGTTATAGTCATTTATTTATTTTATTGACATATGATATGATAAAAGTGCTAGTAAAAATCAAAATATTATGCTAAGGGCGCTTTCCAAAAACATTTAACTACTCTCTTTATAATATATAATAGTTATAATTTTATCCTTTAATTGAATTAACTAGGTATTATTATAATTTTATTTTAATTGTATCTATTTTAAATTTTATCTTTTTTTATTGTAATTAATTTGCATAATTGAATTAATTGGTATTTGTGTAATTACAAAATTTTTAACGAATTGTTCGTATTGTTTTTATATAACATTATTGTCTGCTCAGTAGATGTTAAATAGTATGTACATAATTAAGGGTTTCAACCTAGCCTTAAGTATTTAATATCACATGTGTTTTTGTAACATTTTGGTGGCTGTCACCTGTTTTGTGCATCAGAATAAATAAATAAATAAATAAATAAATAAATAAATAAATAAATAAAAAAATTTGTTTAGTAGTAGTAGTAGTAGTAGTAGTAGTAGTAAGTTTGTAAGTAAGTAAGTAAATATAAACAGTAATAATAATAATCAACCTGGGAACGATTATTTGAATACAATGACGTCTATAGACACAATTAATATATTTGATTGTCGTCGTACTCATATGTCGATCTTTACCTCCAAATATCTCGGTAACGTGACACTTTAGGGTACCATGTTACTTGACATTTTTTGTTCCTCTATGTGTCCTCTACCCATACATAAAACTTTCATCGTGCGCCATGATTTCGAAAAAATATCAAAAATGAAACTTTCAACAACTAATTTTGCAATCAAAATAAAGAAAAATGATTACAAGGAGCAGACAGCGAGAGGCAAATCCGGGCCATAACACTCTTGCCTGCCTCGTCCAGCTCTTCGTCTGGCGCGTCATCGGCCGACGATTCTGCCACTGCAGCCGACACCGACGGATCGAGCGACGAGCGCGGGTCGACGCCGCCACCGCCGCCACGACCACCTGCGTGACGGGAACGACCACCGCTCCTGGCACGCTTGGGGCCTGCGGGACACACCGTCCCGCCTACGGCTCCCGCTGCCGGTGGTGTAGTGCGCCGCATGCGATGGTCTCAAACTATGAACGAGAAATGCATGCGAGCATACTACGATGCTACAGAGGGGGGAACTAGGCTATCCGCATATTGTGACCGAATGCTGCCTCTGTTTCAGGCCCTTGAAACATCGATATCTGTGACCGCGCAGAGGCTATCGGATCAGGTGCGTGCCATCCAACGGCTGAGGCACAGTATTACTATTTCATACAGTAGGGCATCGCCTTTGATGTGGGGCGATGCCGCCGCCCGCGTAGGTATCCACGCGGTCGTTCCCCGATATGCAAGGGATGTTACAAAATTCGAAATCAAATAAGCGTTAATATTTTTATAAAATAATCATTTATTTTCAAGAATAAACTATTATACATATTTACAAATGTTGCACTGCTAAATATTTACGTGAAGGTTTATTTTTAGATTTAAATTTTTAACAATATAATGAATTCGCATTCGGACTGCTTAAAAAATGAAAAAAAATAAGCCTAGAATTCTTAAAGAATTGATGCTTATAGAACCTCGTATGTATTAGCACGTATTAGTTAATAGTTGTGTGTTGTAAAAACGTTCATTATTAATTAATGAGAAGTTGGCAAAATAAATTTAGTCATTCTGTTGTTGGAGCACAAGAATTCGGTCATTTATTCTTGTAGTTGGAGTACCCTGCACTTTACTAACAATATACATTTTACCATCCATTAACATACATTCCAACAAAGACAAAGTACAAGTTATTACGAAATTATAGGAAAAACTTACCTTGCGTCACGGGGATATTATATATGAAATTTTAAATTCTTGTTGTGTTTCGACGTCGACTTAAAACCGTTTACATAACAATGTGTATGCACCATTATATTCAATAAAAATCACTGAACGTAAATTTAAAAAAAACGTCTGAAACACGCAGTACGCGCACGTGGCTGCCCTTCACGGTAGCTCCCACAAACTGCGCTTGTTTGTGGGACACTCGCCGCAGCGCCCGCTTCCCCGCGGGTTCCCCTCCATTGCTCTGCTAAGTACGTTCGATACCCAACTGTATGCTTTTAAAACTGTGGCTGAGGCGGCTGGATGACTCGACACTTGATCGGCTTCGCCTTGAGGCGCTCTCCGCTCGCGCGACCTCCGCCTCGACGCAAGATCAGTCCGCTATGTCGCCGGACACGATGCCCACACCAAACATGGTATCGGAGGCGTCGCGGGCTGAACCTAACCCTGATGAGGAGGACTATGCGAGTGCGAGTACCAGTCAATGGGCAACTGAGGAGGGCTCTGGAAGAGGCGATTACGCGGTATCGCTCGACACAAAACTATAGGCCGCGATTACCACGTTTGCCTATGAATAGACGAAATATAGCGATAATGGGGCTCCCATTATCGCTATATTTCATTTGAATGACCTACTTGCCCTGTATTTACGGAACAGCGTACCTACGCTGTTAACCTAAACCTTTAGATGATATTCACTCTATCGTGTATTGCAGGGCCATCACGGCGTGCCGTGTTGCTCGAGTCAAGTTTCCGGACGCTGACCGTGCACCTAGGACCACCGTAGGTGTCCCCGCCTGGCAAGTACGGATCGAGCGGCGTATCAACTCATTTAGGACTCTTATTACAAAGCTGATCTGCTTCAGGGGGGGCAATCATCGGCCCGGAGTCATGCGCTTTGTGAGCCAAGCCTTTGCTGGGACTGGTATTAGACCCTGCAATGACATGGCTTGTGTCACAGAGCGGATCGACTTTTTGAAACAGAAGTCTATGCATGAGCAAACTGTATTCGCCGCTACAGGGAACGTGTGGACCGATACCAGCTGAATCGCAACTTCCAGAGTGACCAAAGGAAGGTATGCTGAAAGTGGGAGGGAGCTGATCTTCGTGTGCCTGATGCGCGAATGCCGGATACTACGTCAATTGTTAACTTTTGGCGTAGTATTTGGTCGGTGCCTGTCGAGCATACCGAGGGCGATAGGATGAGCGCCGTCGAACGTGAATGTGAATCTATCGAGCCAATGGAGGCCATCACCATTAGCACCTACGACATCAGTTGTGCCATCCGTAGGGCGCCGAACTGGAAAAGTCCGGGACCGGACGGATTGCACGACTTTTGGTGGAAGTGGCTCCGGTGTTCACAGGGGCAGGGGGGCCTCTCGGCCGCTTGGGTTGACTACAAGAAGGCCTATGATTCGGTGCCTCATTCATGGCCGAGGAGGATCTTGGAGCTGTACAAAATTGATGCAACTCTAAGATCCTTCTTAGGCGCGTGTATTAGTCAGTGGACCACAGTCCTTCGTCAACCTGGCGGCAGGGATGACCCCCCTGAGCCACAGGACTTTATAAGGATCGAGCGAGGTATTTTCCAGGGCGACAGTCTGAGCCCCTTGTGGTTCTGCCTAGCCCTGAATCCGCTCAGCACATTGCTGAAGGATTCAGGGTTAGGTTGCCGGCTTTGGAGAGAGGGTGAGGTCATTTCTCATCTTCTGTATATGGACGACCTCAAGCTATTCGCACCGAACGAGCAACATTTGCTGACACTACTCAAAATAACACATGTTTTCAGTAGTGCCATCAAAATGGAGTTCGGTGTTGATAAATGTGCGGTCGTGCATGTGCAGCGGGGGAAAGTTGTAGATTCCCCAAATTTACAGCTTTCTGAGACAATGTCCCTGAAGTCGATCTCTGAAGCGGAAACCTACAAATACCTTGGTATGTCACAGTCTTTGGGTTTTGAGGAAGGGTGCATTAAACAGACGGTGAAGGAGCGCTTCTACTGCAGCTTGGCAAACGTGCTGTACAGCCTTTTATCAGGAGGTAATAAGGTGCGTGCTTTCAACGCCTGGGGGATGCCTCTACTCATACTCCTTTGGCATACTAAGGTGGACCCAGACTGAGCTGGATGCCCTGGATCGTAAGGTCCATGCATTGCTGCTACCACACACCGGATGCTACACCCACGCTCGTCTGTTATGAGATTGTACATCCCGCGAAGTTGTGGTGGTCGCGGCTTTTTAAATGCCAAAAACCTCCACAACCGCGAGGTGTGCAATCTTTCCTCAACAACGAGTGTGGGATGCATCGGGATGTGGTAGCAATGGACAGGGGCCTAACCCTGCTCTCCTCAGCAAATGAGAACTGGCGCAGGCCAGTGGTACTGAGCACAGAGGACCGTAGGGCGGTGAGGAGGAGCAAGGAGCTATACGGGCGGTTCTACAAGGCGCTCACGGGCCCCGATATAGATTTGCTCGCGTCGGTGAACTGGCTACGATTCGGGGACCTCTTCGGAGAAACCGAAGGTTTTGTCTGTGCAATTGCGGACGAAGTTATCATGACGAATAACTACCGGAGTTGCATTTCAAATTTCGATAACTTTTTTATTTTCATGAATTATATATTTTTTATATTTTTTTTTGTTATTGATATTGATATACCTACATATGTACCCTTTTGCGATCGGACAGGGGTCCGGATCCGTGCTTCTTCACCTAGGTTCTCCACCTGGGTGAAGCACGGGGGCTTATAAGGTCCCGTGCTCTAACTGACGATTAGGTACAGTCAAGTAATTAAGAAAAACACATAATTTAAAGTAGGATTTATTTCTAAGGGTGATTTTACAGTCACGCGTACCGCGGGCGCGGTTGGAGCGCTCGGATGACCCGTAACATTATTATTATTATAATTATGGCCTAGTAATATTCTTAGTTTATATTTATGAATAGTGCTTCACCTGATTTATTCTTTTTTTATTAAAAACTAAATTTTCTTTTTGCTTTTTAACGCATTTTTTCCATAAAGTGGCCTAATGAAATTTCATTATGAATTAATAGCATCTACAAATCTAAAATAAATTGGTCTTTTTTTCACAATATTCTTTGCGGCGTTTAGTTACCGATAAGTCCAAAGAATCAATGTTTTGCGATATCACTGTCAGCAATTTATTCAGGGTAACATATGGTTTCTTGAACTCTTTATTCTGTTTAGAATTCCAACTCTCCGTTACGTTATTTGTACGGTGCCTCTCATTGTGTACACACCATTCATCTACATTTGTACTAATATTTTTTTTCTTCTTCAAAATATTTTATGAATTCCCGGATCTTGCACTTTGAAAAGTTTTTGTTTCTGACAAAATATATTGCCATCCTTCTGCAATACGATCATCGGGCAATAGAGGCAGGCTGGAACATAGACCTACAATGCGTGTGTATATTTTATATTTGATGCCAAGACTTTTTGATTTTTTCCATTCTGTCTTTTTATTACTTAATTAGTTGGTCCTGATTCAAAATCTGCATGTATCTTTTGTGGTTTCCAGTTGTTAATACGAACTGTTATTAGGTCAAATAGAGCAAATATAACTTCTCCTTTTTATTGCTCATCAAAGGGTAAATCAAAGGTACAGTCTTTGTACTACTACTTCCAACATCACCATGCAACACAACTAATTGATAAAATGGCTTTGGAGCACTATAAAACGTACCATCAAAGAAAAATTCTTCAATGACCTCTTATCTTTTTTCGTGCTTCCTCAGAACAGAACACAATTATTCTCGTCTTTTCGGTCCGTGTCATACAAATAATCGGCTAATAGCGAATGAAGTTTGCCGGGAACCTCAACCTCCCAAATATCTTTAAACAAAGTTTTGCTTCACTGAAAACCTTCTTTTCTTTTCGTATTCATAACATGTTTTTTGCTTGAAAAAGAAGGAACTAAATTGAGACCTTTACTATACAGAGGCTCTAAGGCCCTTTTGTAAATTTTAGTTAAAGGCTCATTGGAAGTAGTAGCTTCTTCTTTAGCTTTTTCTATAGCTAATAATACTTCTGTTTTATCATGATACTGTATACCGGATACAGCAATTATTATCACCATTCTTTGATCCGTGATACATTTTCTTAACTACTCTTTTGTCCTAAAATAATATATATGTTTAATTATAATTACAGTAATTATAACAACAATAACTTTAATACTTTTTAGTATGGTCAGTGAATAAATGCAATTTTTTAAATATTTAATATTTTTTAAATATATTTTGAAATGATGTAAAAGAGTGTAATTGAAAAAATTTAAACAAAAAATACAGCTTTTGTTGATTATTGGGCATTTTTCCATGAAAACCTTTATTATGAAAAACCAATTGACACATTTATGTCAGAGCATCATTTGAGAACGGCTCAACCGATTGGATTAATTTTTTGTTGTGTTGTTTTCGTCAGGACTAAAACATGGGATACAGGTGTTCAATGTAAGACGAAGTTGCGAGCAGGCCACCAGCTAAATATTATAAGCTACAATAAGCTGTACCCTTACAGGGTTCTTGTAAGCATTCTATACCTTGTAAGACATTACTGGAGGTTGGCCGTCAGCTCAACGAACTTCTCTCTATCCTGCGCCAAGCGAAATGCTTGTCCATTATTGGATGTTTCGTAGCCACGATTTTTTCCGTCTTTCAGCTCGTTGTTTGCCTTCTACTTTGCCCATAATTATCGGGTTCGTGGGTTAGGCCCCCGGTGTGTGACGCCTCCGTGGTGGAGGCACCCGATTTTCAATTAAGTTATAACAACCGATTTTGTCGTAATAAAAGTCATTTGTACCACATACAGGCAGCAACAAAATGTTTCTGAACTAAATAAGTAATTTAATTTCACTGTGAAATTTCATGTTTATGATTATTATGAGTATGATGCGTTACAGGTATAATTATCTGATTATGTACAGTCACCAGCACTAAGATGTGGCTATCAACGGCCTGCAAAAATATCTGATCATTGGTGGAAGGCATATATACATATATGACGATCTAACACGGTATAAGTATGTGATGATTTGTCGCCGGTACAAATATAACTTTTCGGTAATGGCATAAGTATCTGACACCGGGTCGCTTCAAAATATATGATATTGCACAAAATCTAAATTATGTAACCCACCACCAGCATAAATATTTATTCACTGTGAACATATAACCATCGGATCACAGATGGACCGCATAAATATCTAGCACAATACGAAATCTAAAATATATATGTACTAGCGACCCGCCCCCGGCTTCGCACGGTTGCAATGCTGATATTATCAGTGTTGCTCTACTATATGCATGTATTATACATATAAACCTTCCTCTTGAATCACTCTATCTATTAAAAAAAACCGCATCAAAATCCGTTGCGTAGTTTTAAAGATCTAAGCACACAAAGGGACATAGGGACAGAGAAAGCGACTTTGTTTTATACTATGTAGTGATAGTGATAAAACCTTCTCCATTCTCTTGAGTGTTGCTCAGGCAATTTCAATCATTCACCCGAGAACTGAGGTATTTATATCTTCGCACACACTCTAGATCTTATCCTGCAACCTTAATTTTGGTGTTCAGGTGGTTCTTAGATACAACCAGAAACTTAGTTTTGGACACATTCGTAGTCAGCCCCACACTCGAATTGCACTTGTGCACTCTATCTATTATATCTTGCATGTCACGCTCTGTTTAAGTTATTAGCATATCACGTTAAAATATTTATGAACTTGCCGTTTTCTTTGACTCCGACTTCTAGCCCCTCCAGCGCTGCTGATATAATTGCTTGCTTATACTTACTCTGGTACAGGTTGAAAAGTATAGGTGACAGAATACACCCTTGTCTGACTCCACGGCAAAACTCTTTCTGTTCAGTTTCCAGTTTTTCAGTTGCTCTCTGGCTCCAGTGCAAGTTCTTGATAATCCTGATGTCTTTGCTGTCCAAACCAACATCAATCAGACGTTCCATAAGAATGTCGTGTTTTACGCGATCAAACGCCGTTTCATAGTCAGTACTAGAACATTAAGAGCGAACAATGCTTTTCAGGCGCAGTGGTTAGCTACAAATATTTTGAGAACATGGCTCATGAGAGTGATTGTACGGTATTCAGAGCATATTTTAGCTTTTGCTTTTTTGGCAAGGTGATAAACGTAGATCGGAGCCAGTCATCGGGTAGGGAGTTCCTGAGTCATATATTTGATTAAAGAGACGACGAAAAGTTTGATCACTCTGGCTAGTATGTTATCTGGTCCGAGTGCTTTTCCCGTTTTGGCTGACCTTAATGCTTGTTTCATCTCTGATGTTAATATAGGTGAGCCAGTACATCCGTGGTCGAACCAGTGATCATTATAAAGCATATTTGAATTCGGTTTTTTGTTTAGTCCCCCCAGTTCTTTTACCTCTTTATGCAGATTAAAACTGTCATGTTTTTGTAGGTTTTCAATTTGGTTGCACTTGGCTCTGTAAAACTTATCTCTGGCAGCTACAATTTGTTTGTTGATGAACTTATGCAACTCTAAGTATTTTACTAGATCCGCAGTTTTATAGCTTCTTCGTTCTTCTATTAAATCTAGTATTTCGTCCGTCATCCACTACTGTTTCTTGATGAAGCAATTAGGTTGCAGTATGGCCTTGTTGATGTTGTTGACCATTTCCTTCAATGATGGCCACGTTTCCGAAGGTGATGAACACTTTTTTACCTCCTGATCTACACATTCATTTATAGCGTTTGAAACAGCTGATCTAATCAAAGGTTCCTTTAACAATTTGGTGTCTGATTTAATGTTGTTATTTTATTGAAAATAAGTTAATTGAATTGAATATAAAACCGGGATTTGTAGACGGTACTGACAACTGACTCAGTTATCACCTTCTTTAAGGTAAGAATCGGACGCATCGCAGCAAACTGATTAATTTTATATCCACTGTATCGGCAGCGATCGGATTTGCCGACGCAAGTACCAGCAATCGAATTGCCGAAGCCACTTCATTCGGATTATCTTTGTGACCGTATGTGCGGATAGTGTTTGTGATAATGGAGGAAAGCGAAGAAGAACAAGTCGTTATTGCTTGTTTGTTAGCAAAAGAGGAAGAAAATGCAAAAAAATCTACAAAAGAAAAAAACATAAAATATAGATACACAATATATTGACTATACAGGGTCTAACTAATCCTCAGTGGCCTTTGGGACCTACTCAAAAATATCAGGGTCGCCTATAAACAATTGGAAATATTTTGAGTAATGTTTTATTTCACTTTATTTTTGTACACTTTCAATATCTCGTTTTCAATATTTATTTCCGTTTAATCAAATACAAACTTATATATGTTCCGCAATCTTGATGACTATTGCCCCAGGACAGGGAAGATACTAACAAAACTAAAAAATATCTAACATTTACTTACACAGTAAACCTAAAGGCCCCAGTACACAATGGCCCATCGTGGGCCATGCTTCGCAATGCACAACTGTAGGCCACGATCACTTGGTGTTTACACAATGGCCCATTGCTCATTGCTGCCTGGCAAAGCACTTGCGGTGGATGTGGAAGTAATTAAGGCCGCGGCTATTTATTAAAATACTGCTTACAAATATTACAAGTGTGTACTGCCACAGTAATAAAAAGAAAAAGTAACATGAATTTTCTTGAATATATGAATATTTTAAACGTTTATTTAGTTGTATGTTTTAAAATTATGATAAATGTGTGTTATTGGGATAAACCTGATCTAACATATAAAATAGAATCATAAAAGTAATTTTAATATATTAAGATCACTGAATATACTAAGTACAATTACTATATTTATTTATACTTTATTTTTTTACTATATACTTATATTTATTTATAATCCATCAGGATTATTAATAAATGTTATTTTAATATAGCCAAATAATTTCATACGCTTTTACAAAGTCACGTCCTCGATTTTAAATGAGCAAACGCAACAAAAAAGTGCACTATCCCGGCCAGCAGTCAGTGACAAACTAAACAATGGGCCATTGTGTGAACACCACAGGTCATGCTACGCCACGATTCCTTTGAAGTGTGCCCAAAAAACCGACAACTGGCCGATTTAGCGCCATCATGGCCAATTGTCCGCCACTGTAGACCATTGCCCCCTGTACAAAATGGCGATGGCCTGTAGTGGGCCAGCATACGCCATTGTGTACTGGGGTCTTAACAGAAAAATAACCGAATAATGGCAGAGTTACAATAAACGCCGGGTGAAATAAAAACATTATTTACATAGTCCCGAACAAAAGCAGCTTACCTTTTCATGACTGTAGACTATGCCTTCTGCTGTTCTGCAACAAAACAATACAATGCAATAGTAGATAGATACATCAGAATTAAAGGTGATCGTTATATTAGATAACGAATATATTATAACGTTATAAAGATATAACAATAAAGCATAATATTAATATATAACATTTTCTGCTATTTTTCCAATAAAATAATTTTATCGGTAAACCAACGCCATCTAGTTTCGTGGGTGTGTAAACACCACGACAGATTAGACTGTTGCTTTCAGACGGTACCGACCATAGACTATGTCTAATATTGGGTATATTTGTGCCTCTCATAGAAAAAAAGATGGAAAACTAGGTTCCCTGTACAATATATAATACATATTTACAAAAAACTAGTTAACATTTTTTTGTGTATAATTATTATTGTAAGATTGATATAAACATATAAAAAACCTATGAATTAACAAAAAAATCAAAAAATTATTTAAAAATTTCCAAAGGATTGAACTTATGAATTCTCTTTTGATGCCATAGCACGATGCGTCTTTGCAGCCGCTCAGCCACCGAGCTTATTGTGGAGATGACGAAAGTTATGGTTATAAGAAATTTACTAAAAAATAACCAAAAGTAACTTATTATTTAAAAATTCTAACTATACTACCGCCATCTAGTAACATTATATAAAAGTTGCTTTTAGTCAAGAAAGCCTAGATTAGGCTAGAAACTGCTTTACCGGCCTATTCGTTATATCCTGTTGGTTTGGTATGAAGTATGAACTGGTTCGATGGATTCTATGTCGTTAGAAATAAGGCCTAATATCTAAAATCACAAAAAAAAAATCAATACGTTATTTTTACTGCTATTATTATGAACTAGTTCGATGGATTCTATGTCGTCAGAAATAAAGCCTAATATCTAAAATCACAAAAAATATTCAATACGTTATTTTTACTGCTGTATTTTATTACTAATAATAATATAATAATATTACAATTTCAAATCAGCCGAGTGTCATTTGCGGTATTGCGGTGCAAGCAAACGTGCAGGCAGATCACTGTAAATTGTTTTCTTTTGTTTTTGTTATTGTTATCACTGAAAATGCCGCGTGTGGGACAAATATGGTTTTATTTTAGTGTTTTGGACGAAATTGCCAAAAGAGCCGAATGCAATTATTGTAAGAAAGTTTTATCCTACAAAACTACCATTACAAATCTGAAGCATCATTTAAAACAAAAACATATATTTATTTTCGAAGAAATGTGTAGATCGGGGTCTTCAAACAATAATAATGAGGTGACAGAAAATACAGGTACCTACGTCTACCTATTTGTAAAGCGGAAGATTTTGTTTGTTTGTTTGTTTGGTTGAATGCGCTAATCTCAGGAACTACTGGTTCGAATTGAAAAATTATTTTTGTTTTGAATAGTTCATTTATTAAGGAAGGTTATAGGCTATATTACATCACGCTATGACGAATAGGAGTGGAGCAGCAATGAAAAATGTTGCAAAAACGGGAAAATATTTTTTGAGAGCTTTCGTTGCAGGAGCTGCGTAGATTGTTCGCTAATTAACGCGGGTGAATCTACCTATATTTACATACATACTAATTTTTATTATGATGATGTCTTGTTAAAGTGACTAT
Source organism: Eudonia mercurella (assembly GCA_963082485.1). NCBI lineage: Eukaryota > Metazoa > Arthropoda > Insecta > Lepidoptera > Crambidae > Eudonia > Eudonia mercurella. The sequence continues at coordinate 29,569,803 of OY720022.1, forward strand.
CTACTTAAGTACCTACTAACTTTTTTGATTAACATTGAAATAGAATTAGAGCAACTAAAAAAAATTTATTTAATGCATGAAATTTGTGTATAAACAAATAATAAATAATAATCTATACTAATATTATAAAGCTGAAGAGTTTGTTTGTTTGTTTGTTTGGTAGAATGCGCTAATCTTAGGAACTACTGGTTTGAATTGTAAAAATATTTTTGTGTTGAATAGTCCATTTATTGAGGAAGGCTATAGGCTATATTAAATTACGCTATGACTAATAGGAATGGAGCAGCAATGAAAAATGTTGTAAAAATGGGAAAATATTTTTTTTGAGAGCTTTCCTTGCGTGCGCTGCGTAGATTGTTCGGGTGAATCTACTTATATTTACATACTAATTTTTATTATGATGATGTCTTGTTAATGTGACTATCTACTTACTAACTTTTGATTGACATTGAGATAGAATTAGAACAACTAAAACAATTTTATTTTATGCATGAAATTTGTGTATAAACAAATAATAAATAATATTTCCACTAAGAACAATAAGTGCAGCAGTTTGAAAACTAGAAACCAGTTCAACTTTGTTTTCGTTTCTCTAAATCTGTCTCCAAGTTTATTATATTGGTGATGGTATGGTGTGGTTGGTTTTTGCATGTATATGTGGTTTGTGGCAGATTCTGGTGGCAGAGGAGTTGGCACTGCTAGCACTGGTGGTAATCCTGCAGTTCTTTCTGGAATGTATCAAAATTAAAACTGCGCTTCTGCTTCTGCAGGGCCGCCAAATAGTGCAAAAAACAATAGCTGCTTATTTACCAAGAAAATTAGGTGCATCAGAAAAAGAGAAATTAGATAATTTGCTCCTAAATATGGTGGCTGTGGATTGCTAACCGTTCAGCGTGGTAGATGATATAGGGTTTAAAGCGTTCGTGGCTGCTTTAAACCCGGGTTACGAACTGCCTAGTAGAAAGACGCTTTCTGCACGCCTGCTTGATGCTGAATACGAGACACGTTTAGGAGCTATCAAGCATATAGTGCGCGAGTGCTGCGACAGTATATGCTTGACTGTAGATTGCTGGACCTCCAAAACCATGACTCCATACATGGCAGTCACTGGTCATTTTATTAACAAAAAGACGCTGAAGTTTACGTCCATTTTATTACAGTGTTGCACATTAGAAGGATCTCACACAGGAGCCCATATAGCAGAGGCTATTAAGTCGGTTGCTAATGTTTGGCAGATTAATGAAAAAGTTAACTTTTGGGTCAGCGATAATGCAGTCAGTCAGCAAACATGCTAAGTGCAGCTCATATATTAGAACCATGGCCGCACTTCGGATGTTATGCACATAAACTAAATTTAGTTGCGCAAAGTGCTTTAGCTATTCCAAGTGTATCTAATACATTGACAAAAGTCCAAAAGACAGTGGCGCACTTCAAAAAAAGTTCACAAGCCAAAGAGAAGCTTCTCAGATATCAAATTATGACCCAAAAAACAGCAGATGGTAATGCACTTTCTTTAATATTATCGGTCCCTACGCGGTGGAATTCGTCTTATTTGATGCTGTTGCGCTTTACAAAATTGCAAGAGGCTATTCGGGCAACCCTTCCTAACCTAAACGCCAACTTACCCATCATTCCACTTGAAGAGTGGAAATGCATGGAGCAGTTGTGCGAGGTGCTTAAACCTTTATATGAAGCTATGTACATTGATATTGCCAGTACAGCAACAGAAGAGCTGTCGATATGGAGGCAATTTGATGCACAAGTCACCGCAGCTTACGTGCCACGAACTGCTTTTACAAAAGCGGAAGAAGAAATTGAAATTTATAGCAGGCAGGCTGTGATACCGAGGTCTGCCTGTCCGTCCCAATGGTGGCAAGCGCATAAAAATATATATCCTTCTTTATATAAAATGTTTGTCGATCATTGCAATATTATTGTAACATCTGTCCCATGCGAGAGGGCATTTTCGATGGCAGGGCACATAATATCAGACAGGCGCACACAGCTTACTTTGTCAAAGGTAGCTAAGTTAATGTTTTTGCACGGCAATAAGAAAGTGTAAATAATCAATTAAAAAATGATAACCTAGTAAAGCTGACAAAATATTTTTTTAACAAAAAAGTGTTTAAAATTCGCATAAATTGTGAAATACATAATATATAATGAACTTTTAAGTACACCTGAATTCAAATACTAAGCCAATTTATATCTATAACCAACTAAATTAATCATATGAATAGCACATCACAAATAATAATCGTAATCGATCGGCGATTATTAAGTAAATATATAATTTTGGGTGTTATATTATAGCAGTAAAAATAACATAATATTATAATATCGCATAACGTTATGCTATATTATATAAATATAGCAGATTCGCACACCTTTAATCAGAATACAGAATCCACACATTGACCTTTTATATAAAACATCATTGATCCACAGTTTTTAATAACAATCAATAAACGAAAATCAGCATACCAAAACCAACAGCCACTTTTCCTTTCGGTACCTAGTAGTTTAGGTAGTACAGTAATATTTTGCAGGCAGACTCAGCGGCGGGAACAGGTAAAATTTAGGTACTAACAAATAGATATTACGTACCCAATTAGTTACAGCTCACAATGTACTAATATTATTCTTTGGAAAGTATTACTAACACGCAACTTACTGCTTTATTGATTGCTCAAAATGAATGAGATGAGACGCGCTAGTGATGGGCGATTGTTACTAAATAAAATCGATAAGTTCGATTGTTAAAACAATCAAACTTATTCGAACGAAAATCGTTACTATTTTATCGCTAAAAGATTGTTAGTAACTACACGATTATTATTAGAACAATCGACAATCGTAAGCATTCGAATGAAAATCATTACTTGTCGATTATTAGTAATTTCGTAAATGATATAAAAACAATCGACAGTCGACTATGATAGAATGGAAATCGTTATTTAAGCAATATTGTTAGTTAACTGTGCGAATGTTACTAGAGCAATCGACAAACGTTTTAAAAATACGTTAAAGGTTAGAAACTAAACCTTTCATGATTCGAAAATAAAATATTACAGTAACGTACGTTAATTACCAATTGAAAATTCACAGATTTCGCAGTCCCCGCAAGAATCGGAGCATTGAAAATGAATACAACAATTTAGGATTTTTTTTATTTTATTTTAAATAACACAATTCTAATTTGAATGCACTTCTTGCCTGCATCCGAATCTTTTAACACCATTACCATGACGATCGGTCAATAATCAAATAAGTTACATCACTCTTTATATATACGGAAATACCAATTTTTCTACAATACCAAATCTAAAGGGACCTTACAGGTCACAATTATTAACCGATTTTGAAACATTTTTCGCCATTTTGTAGCTAAACTAGAACCCTTTTTAATTTTTTTTCTTAAGTCGGTTTTTTTTAATATTTACAATTTACTATAAAAACACCCCCAAAAAACCAGATTTTTTCACATTTTTCAAAATTCAATAAAAGTTTCTAGTTGATTTTCAAAATTCAAACGCTCACACGTGTCTTGATAAATTCCTCAACTCTTGGTACTATTTCCATCTCGATTCTCCCAAAATACTCGGAGCTATGGCCAAAAATACGTCTCAGGCTGAGAGCATTTTGAATGCTCTAAGGTCTCAGGCGATTTGCATCTGATAACCATTGCTAATGTCTACTAGTAGTCTGTTTTTTGCTTTTTTACCATTGTAAAAAAGCAAAAAACAGACTAATAGAATACATACTGACTGAATAATATTAATGACTTGAAAAAAAAACGCACTTGACTAGTTTTATACTACCTATAATCAACGTTCTTTGTTTAACAATTCAAATTCTATTGTGTCAGGTATTCGCGCGCTCGAACGTGTCCGTTAAGCTAGCGTACACATGGTCGATTTCACGTTTCTTGTTAAACCATCTTTTAGAGCGTAATTAGTGCAAACACAAAATAATTAGTGCCTCTTTAGTTTAAGAAATAAAGACCTTTTTTAGTGTGTACGCTGCCATCACGATCAAGCTGGCGTACACGTACGTGATGGTTCTCGAAAACTACTTATATTATAGTAACGAAATTTTACACACACATTTAGAGCCTAATTAGTGCCCCCGCTTTGCAAAATTTCATAAAGATTGCTCTTAAAGGAACGGAGATATTGAACAAGACTTGTGAATGACAATTCGAGCTGGCGTCTATATAGCGTACCCACATTAGTGCTTACAGAAAGCGAACTTCTCTTTTTATGATTGCTATATGTTGTCTTCTGTCTCACATCTACAAGCTGTTCACTCGAACTATCCTGAACAGACTAAAGGGTAAATTAGATGCGTACCAACCAAGAGAGCAGGCAAGGTTCCGATCTGGTTACGGGACTAACGATCACCTACATACCCTGAAGACAGTAATCGAAAAATGCCACGAATATCGAAAGCCTATTATTATCACCTTCGTCGACTATGAGAAAGCGTTTGATTCAGTAGAAGCCTGGGCAGTAGAGAAGGCCTTGGCGGACAGTAGAGTCGATGAAAGATATATCCAGCTCATTAAACATCTACTGTCTACTAGCTGTCTGGAACATCTTCGATACGCCTTCACAAACTAACAAAGGCTTTTAGACTGGAGAGAGGAGTTCGCCAGGGTGATACCATATCACCTAAATTGTTCAACGCTGCCCTTGAGAACATCTTTAAGGCACTAGACTGGACAACTAAGGGTGTAATAGTCGATGGGGAAAGGCTAAACAATCTGTGATTCGCTGATGATATCGCACTGATCAGCGACAACATCGAAGATATGATTGATATGGTCGATCAATTACAACGGGAATCAGCAAAAGTGGGTTTGAAAATGAATTTGTCAAAAACCAAAACCATGACGAACATCGACAATGTGAAAAATCTCGTTCTACCTGTAGAGTTGGTCGATCATTATATATATCTTGGCCACAAAATTACCCTCGGGTCCGAAGATCAGATCGCGGAAATAGGTAGGCGCATTGGGCAAGCCTGGGCAGCATTCGGCGCCAATAGTCATATTCTACGGTCTAAAAAGATACCTCAACACCTAAAGAGCAAGGTGTTTAACCAGTGTGTTCTGCCGGTCTTCCTGTATGGGATGGAAACTACGACGTTGACAGAAAGGTCTGCTGAAAGACTCCGAGTTGCACAGCGAGCAATGGAACGACAGATGCTTGGCATTTCTCTCCAAGACCATAGGAGAAACGAGTGGATCAGAGAAAAGACACGGGTCTGCGATGTGGTGGAGGAGATTGAGAGCCGTAAGTGGAGATGGGCGGGACACATTGCACGGATGAACCACGATCGCTGGGTTAGAAGAACTTTAGAGTGGAGACCCCGCAATGACACCCGCGGCAGGGGAAGACCTCCTAAAAGATGGACGGACGACATCCGGCAACAAGCCGGAGTTAACTGGATGCAGGTGGCTGGTAACAGCGTTTCCAGCGTTCTGCTGGAAAGACGAAGAGGAGGCCTATGTTCGAAGACGAACCCAAAGGCTGATATAGATAGATATGTTGTTTTAGAGCGTGAAATTCTGACTCTGTCAGTAGAAATAGTTTATGTGAATTCGCAGTAGAACTATTTTAAAAATATATGTAAAGTTCTATTCATACTAGAAGTACAGACAAGTTCATAAGTGTTTTCTACACCTTTAAAGTTGTTTTTGAAATACTGCAATAAAACCAAAACTAATCTAGCAGGAGATTAGATCGTTAATTATCGTAGTTTGCGCTCGATCTACGATTGCTAAAGTAAAGCAGCTTTCGCAAAGGCTGGTCATCGAATGGGTAACTAAAAGTTTATCATCTTGTGCTCCTCCGTACTTCGAAAGTCACGTAAATCTGTTGGATACAGCTGCATAAGCATTCGTTAACAACCACTAATCCGCTCTGTCCCCGCGTGGTAGTGTAAGGGCTCCTTCAATTTAGATGTTTGTTGTCGGATGGCTGCCACAACCGCACGTTTGCACTGCGTTTCATATTAAAACGGTCGTGCGGCTGTCAAGCGACTGTTTCGGCATAGTAGAATGAAACAAGTAGGTCATCATCATACATACGCACCGAGCGCGGCTTGTATGTGAGTGCAGCCGAACCAACCCGTCCCTACGCATCGTCGCACGCACACACTGGCAAAGTTTATTGCTGCTAATGCTGCGCCAGTCGCGACTGAGCCGTACATAATGCTGCGCGCGCCTGCGTGTTTCGTCGCTGTGCCGGCGCCGCTGCCGCTCGCACGTAGATTATAATTTGTTAAACGTAAGTCGAGGTCAACGATGGTTACAAAAAAAAACAAGAGATATTGCAGTGTTTATGGATGTCTTAACAGCAGCTTGTCCATCCAGAATTTTCATCCTTTACTTTACCTACCGAACAAGAACGGTGAGTTGAGAACCTCCTGCCTAACCTAATTACACAATTTTGTGTCAGTTATTTACTACCGAAAGAATTAAGTTCTGCTCCAGATTTCGTGGATTAGAGAGGTAAATACATGTACCTACGGATTTGTAAGTTTAATTTATTAGATTACACGGTATACCCTACCGCGAAAACAAGGGACTAATTAGGAACAGTCAGACGAAACACTTTGGACTTTGTACCGCTCTTATGTTGTGGGCATAATAAGTACTAATATCGAATTGCAAGTGTTTACCGTGATGTGCTGTTGACCGTATCTACTTACCTATTGTAAGTTGTTGTGTTGTACAGTTGACAAACTACGTTTAGGTAGATCGGGGGTTCTCTGAAATCCATGAATTAATATTTCTAAGTATGTTCTTATTTTATATGTAGATACCTACCTCATTCTAATTAAAAGCGACAGCCCTACAAATTTAGGTGATTATCGCTTGCTCGAGGGCTGAGTCGACCTACTTGTTTCATTCTACTATGGTTTCGGTCAGCGGAATGACACGAAACGTCTTAATTGAAAGAGTCCGAAGGTCCGTTCTCCCTGTGGTGCTTTCATCCACTGAGAAGGCTCGTGCCCAGTATGCTGAATGACGGCTCGTATGCAGTGGGGACATTAAAATGAACTGTCGATGATGAATTTATAATTGTCATTCTTTTACAGTAGATATGTCTTGAGTGAATTATAAATCATAATAAATTGGTGAAATTCAAATAAAATACCTTAATATAAAAAAGGATTTATTTTGCAAAATAAATAGATAAAATCACAGTTTAGTCACATTATCTATAAAATAATCACACTTTAAACAAAAATAATATTTATAGTTCTTTTTGTAACGTTATTAAAGTATTTGTTTTAAGAAATGATTTTGTCGTATCTCAAACAAACTTGTCAATTTTAATGAAACTTTATATGCAGGGAAATTTAAACGACAACATTTAAAAAACGGTTGTTCTACTAAAACAGTCAATAGAAAACATAAAAACGTTTGTTCAACTGATTTTATGCGATTTTAACTTTCCGGAGTAGTAGACTTTAAATAGCATAGATTAAGTTGTTTGTTTTTTCCATTTTTCATAAAACTGTTTAGATGGATAGAACAACAAGAAAAAGGGATGACAATTTATAGTACCTACCTACCGTTACATAGGTACAACAGATAGTCGACGAACTAAGGATAAACTTGATTTAGTAATAATTACGTTTTCGTTAGTTAGCTAGATCTACCCCTAGTACAATCTTTAGTTCACGTTTTGTTATAAGACGTAATAGTTACAATATATGGTCAATTCTTGGGAAACCAAGACGACAGTTGAGAAAATTAAAGTAATTCCAAGAACTAATAATGAAATGAGATGACATAAAATTAATAATATGATACATGATTATATAATGTTGTATACTTACATAATAAACTTAAGGCTGTTGGCATACAAATCACAAAACGAGAAATTTTAGTACAGAAGCGAGCAATCAATTAAGAAAAAACATACTTAGGGCGTTCGGTGCAGTTAGCACATTTAGCCAGTGTCAAAGTGTTATTTTTAACAAGTTATATATATTTTATTACAATATTTTGTTTGTTTGATAATAAATATAATAATGTGGTTTTATAACACACAATTATTCTACGAAATAAATACAATTGTGTTGCTCTGAAAAGATATTTATTCTGTTAACTTAATAATCTTAGTAATCATTAATATATTATGTTTATTGTAAGAACATCTTACCTGAAAAGAGAAACAACATTTAATGCTATTATTTCGCAATATTCGTTTTACTTTATTTCTTCAATAATTATTAATGTCAAAATTGAAAAATCAAAATCTGTCACTAAACTGCGCAGCAAATTAAAAATGAATGAAGAGTAATGTAACCTTCATTTACATAAATAATAAATAATGATTTGACTTGCACTCATGCACGTATACGAACACTTATCTGTTAATAATCCGTCGTTTTACACGTTCATTTATATATTTATTCTACTCAATTCAACAATATTGGAATTAAAAAAATTATAGCCTAGCGCTAGAGTGACATCACTGTATAACCAGCAGACTTAAGAGTAGTATTCAAAAGAACTGCTAATCGACTAAACCAATAAACTTACTTAGGCACTAATTAGGCTCTAAATGTGTGTGTAAATATAGTTGCTATAATATAAGACGTTTTGGAGAACGATCACGTGTACGCCAGCTTGATCGTGATGGCAGCGTACACACTAAAAAAGGTCTTTAATTCTTAAACTAAAGAGGCACTAATTATTTTGTGTTTGCACTAAGTACGCTCTAATTACGCTCTAAAAAATGACTTAACAAGAAACGTGAAATCGACCATGTGTACGCTAGCTTAACGGACACGCTCGAACTCATAGAAGTGAAAAGTGTTTTTGCATACCTTTAACACTTGTACTTGTATTTTTATCATTTTGTTGGTCTATGACGCATTATCAACCATGAAGCTGTATGTTATCAACTTTTTCATCGATCACTACTTATCATGTTCTGTCACCTATAAATTAACATTTGGCTGTATGGGTTTGATCCCTTTATAATTCGTAGTGGAAGATGAGTACTGAAAAAATGGCTATGATTTCTAGATTCTAGCTAAACGTAGTGTTAAATTCTCTTTGATTCTAGCAATGGTCGTGAAAGAAGGGGAGTGTTTTTTTAGTTAAAGTGAATTACAGGTCAGTAAATTTAAGTTACTATTTATTCCTTGTACTATTATTACCTACTTATTAGGTATTTAGTTAAAATATATTCTACTGCCTAATTTTAATGCTTTTAATTACAGAAAAATAATAATAACATGCTTTTTTACCGTCACTGTTTGCGTTGTGTATCTTCTATTCTAATTATTGGAAGTGTAATGTTCATACATATCCTCTAATAAGCTGAAAGTTTACATTGGTTCTTTACTTCCTTATTTATTTCAATTGTGTGGTGATGTGGGTGGTATACGTCGTCGATCGTGCTATTGTCAAAATTGGTAGGTAGTGTAAGTTCTTCTAAATTTACTTGGCGTACGTTCACCTACTATTTGAGTGTAACACTTTTTGTAGTTAATCCGAATGGTCCAAGTACGAATTTAGCTAAGTATTGCAGACGACTGTCGCTCTTGTTTATGCTTAACAGTGGCCTACCTCTTAAGTGCTTTTATTAACACCTGGTGGATTACATAGACAGGTAGATAGCGTTTTCTGGCTTTGACACTAGTAAGTTTAAGGAAATAAATAATATTATTAAGTTTCTATTACAGTATTCATAATATTATGCATTGAAGAAAACACAAAAATTAATGTGAAGTAAGGAGTTCTTTTTGTTATTTTTGAACACAGCTTAAGTTTTTTTTTGTATTTTTGTTCAAATAACATTAATGCTAAATTAATTATCCAGTTTACTGACCCCTAAATGGTACATAACAATTGATATCCATTGTTTTATTTTTGGACAGTGAACTTGTAAAGTAAGTTTTTCAATGTATGTTTGTAAATAGTGTAAAGTAATAAATGAAGTACGATCAATGCTTTAAATATAATGATGGATCATTGCAAAAGTATACCAATTTGACTAGTCACTGAGTTCCGATGTTGTTTGTGTTGTGAGTGGTGGTGCGTTCAGTTGCTTGGCAGATAGCCAAGTGTTACTCTGGTGAGTTGTGGAGTTCACATTATTTGCGTGCACACAGATATTGTAGTTGGGATTGATGTCTAGTTTTCATTAACCGGTGGTTTTATGACAGATCATAAATAAACTATCTAATAAGTACAAATAGTTTTTCTAGTGTTCCAGAATACTCTTTATAATATTCTAAAAGTTAACGAAGATTAGTATCTGTTTTAAAAAGTTTGTGTCTTATAAGGCATTAACTTTTTTTCCCTGTTACTTTGTGATATTCTAATTAAGTACGATATAAATATGTATATGAGGTAAAATAAACAATTTTATGACAGTAATCAGTATAATGTCCTTTTGTATCATTCATGAATCATTTATTTGTCATTTGTTAGTAGAAATCAACATATTTGCTGGTTTAGCTTTGTGCCACAATAACTTATTAAGTATTATAAAGTGTGCTCAGTGGTGTGCACTTAGAGAGACCTATGTCCAGCAGTGGACTAGTGTAGACTGATGATGATGATATTGATGATAAGGTATGCTACAAATGTTTAAAAAAAAATGATTGGAACCATTGTTTAGCCACCTGCTAACTACATGGTCTTGACATGAGAAACATTCCAGACACCATTATTCAATGAACTCAGAGTAGATACTTGCAGTAACTATCATTAAAATGAATAGTCATGTAAAATTTTCTCCTAAAACTTTATTTAGTCTAATTTTAAACTTGCCCCTTCTTTACTGCAATTCTGCAAATATTGTTAATTCTAACATGTAGTTTTAGGGTCATTCCATGTAACGGGTGTTACAGGTCGTACACTTTTAAGAGATAATTTAGCATTGATCTTGAAGGAAAACATATTTTTTTTAATGTTGCAACACCCACCTTTCAGAATATATTTTCATAAAAACTTAACCAAAACATAATATATAAATTAAAAGTTTGGAAAAGTCAAGCTTAAGTGGGTGTAACAGGTGTTACCTAATTTTGCTTATAGTTTATTGATAGGTTTGCGTAAATGCAAAACTCTGCGAATTTAGCCAAAATAATATATTTTTAGCCACATTATATGATAAATGTTGAAAAGAATCGTCTGTTACGCCATTGATTGGGAAGTTTCAAAGTACATATAAATTTTAATGTTAATTTTAGCGTGTAACGGGTGTTACAAGCATTTGTAACGGGCGTTACGAGTACGAAATGAAAGCAATATTTATGGAAAATTACTTTATTTTTAAATAATTTAGAGAATATCTTTTAATGTTTATTACTAAGTACTTACATAGAATACCTAGTTACGCTTACTTTTCTAAAATATCAATTTTATTGATACAACTGTAATAGGTGCGATCACCTCTATTTTTAAGAGTTGGGTCCGGTAATATGCACGAAATAGTTTGTCTCGAATTCTTGTCTTTTCGCGTGATATCTCTTTCAGTTTTGGATTTGATTCGTGTTTATTCTTAATTTCTTCTCTTCGTTTTCGATCTCTTTCCCTCTCCTTTGCTAGATATTCAGCGTGCTTTTCAAGATAATTTTTATATTTTCCCGATATTTTTTAATATGTTCCTTAGCAGGCGCCATTGTGTACTTTTAGACCAAAACATAAACCACCACGCGGGCCCAGTGCGGGTTGGTGGTTGTTAACGACTGCTAATGCAGCCGAGACCAACGACTTTACGTGTCTTCCGAAGCACGGAGAGAGAGATGATAAGTTTTTGGTCACCCATCCGCTTACCAGCCTTTGCGAATGTTGTAACCGCAGCGGTAACCACTGCGCCATCGAGCTTCTCTATAGCCCAGATAAAGCCCAAATAAGTTACGATAAATAGGTAACACCCGTTACAGTAACGGGTGTTACAGATATGTATTCGCTAAAATATCTTAACTTATAAAGATTAGCAGCAAAGAAGAGGTTAAAGTTGTTAGTTTGCATTCATAACCTTACTTTTCTAGAGTTATATTATAATCATCACTATAAATAAGGAGCAATGCAAACTTATTTGCCTTTTCTGTAACGGGTGTTACAGTGTAATGACTCACAATCAATCTTAAAAACAAACAAGCAAAAAGCAGCAATTACCTTTTATTTTCGCAGTTCACAACAGTTGAAAGATTTCTCCTTACGATAGTTAGTCGTTAGCTATCAATTTCAAATTTTTTAGGCAATTTCCAGTGTTACCAATGTAGCGTAAAAAAATACCATTGAGGCAATGCGTTTTGATGTCACTTCACTTTTAGAAATAATGATGAAATAAATTTTTTTAAGCATGATTTTAGTCTAATTTAGATTCTTTGATGTTTGTTGATTAATTTAAGCCATTAATTAAGTAGATAATCGGTACTTTTAAATATATGATATTTTCGCGTACGAAATGGAATGACCCTTTAACAATTACAGTAAATTGATAGGTATGCTTAATTAATATGTGAATTGCAAACTTCATGCCCCTTTTAAGAGCGTGCATACCATTTCCGACAAAATACAATTGAATGTGCGTTTTTTCCTTTGGTATACAAGGAGAATCATTGATATAAATATCGGTTTTAGAAAGAAGAAGTCTTATAAACAAGGAAGTTATAGAGTAAAATAAAATCAAATCATTAATTCAATAAAAAAAACATAATCTGTTCAAGCGGATTTTTCAAAATGCAGGTCAGAGGCATTTTTGACGCAGATTATAGCTGTTATAGAAATAAAATTTACTTTATGATTATTTTTTCCTTAAAGGGTACATATACTATCAACAAGTTACATATAGAGGCCAAATTACAAAATATGGTTTACTTTTCACAGAAAAAAATAATCAAAACTGCTCAAGTCAGTATATTTAAACTTTTTCTACAAGTATTAGCCAATTTTAATAATACATTTATATTTTTTTTATAAATAAAGAGGTATTACTCCTACATTTCGTATTTTTTCCTTAACAATTTATAAAATTTTCTAAAAGGGGCATTCCATGGTGACTGGTGGAAAAGTTTACTCCAGAATCCCTAATGTTTAGACCCGTAACTTTGTATTTTGATCTAATATAATGAATGATCAAATAGATATTTTACAATAGATTATGAACCGACTTATAAAAAACTTTTACCGAAAAAAATAACTCATAAATATTTGAGTGATATTTTTTAAATGTTGAAAATAATTTTTAACGCAAATTTTGTTGTGAACAAATTACAAAAACACAAGTGTTAAAAAAATTTCCACGAGCAGGATTTGAACCTGCAACCTTCTGACATTCCGGGTCAGGTGCTCTTCCAATTGAGCTATCGTGGTTCTAACCAGCCCGCTGTAATTATTCAACACTTTTTACTTTGAAAGCCAAAGGCGCCCATTCAATGTCAACAACTACCGTCACTAACATTCGATCATAATATTTTTACAAATATTAAAGATCAGTTAAGAACTTAAGGGATCATTTTCCAAAAATCCGAAAAATGCCAAAACCAGTCATTCTTTATTTTTATTGAAAAATCTATAGATCGATTAAATTATTCATTTTGATAGTTATTACTTAAAATAACGATTTCCCTAAATAAACTTCTTTCCTTTTTTACTCTTTTAAAAAAATAAACAAAATTCCTGAGACACGTCATTCTTTATTTCTTATCAAGAAGCCAAATACCAATTTTCATGTATTTTACTTCAAAACTGACGGACTTTCATACAAACTTTCATCCGCTATTTGACCCCTTTAGGGTGTGATTTTCGTAAAATCCTTTCTTAGTTTTTGGTTACGTCACTCAATTTACCCGCAGTCCAAATTTCATCTAATTAGCTTCAGCGGTTTAGGCTCGGCGATGATGAATCGGTCAGGCCAAGTTATTATATATGTACAAATACAAATACAAATACAAAATTCTTTATTGTGGTACATAGGTAAGCAGATAGTTGTTACATGTTTTCGATTGTACACAGCTATGACCCGCCATAATGGCATACAATAATTTTTAAGTAGGTCAGTGACATTTTATATCATAATCGTAGAAAATTAAAATAATAACAATTCAAAATGCAGCACTTTAGAATTAACGAAACATTTTTACATGTCAAGACAACAATTAAAATAATAAGACATAACATAAGACATAAATTATAAATTCAATTAAAATTAATTAATACAAATTAAGAAATAGACGGGAACAATTAAAATTAAACATCATCGAGATAATCCTTTAAAGTATAGTAACATTTGTGTAATAACAATTGAAATAATTGCTTTTTATAATTATGCAAATCTAAATCTCCAACATTGTATTATATCATTCATTATACTCTTATCATTTAATTTAATAAACGTAATATGCATATTTCAGTTCTTATAAATTTATGTAGTAGGTATATGTTTCATTTACGTTCTTTGTCGCACCGCTTACCATTTTTTCTGTCTAGACCTTATTCGACCTAAGGGTCAACTGGTAGGTAATGCTATTTGGCATTAAGTCCGCCTTTTGTACTTTATTTTATTTTATTGTGCATTAAAGAATAAATAAATAAATCAAATTCTTCCTACGACAGTGCCACGTCACCTTCGTTATTGCACAAAATAATGAGGCCCAGAAGGTAAGCTTAATACTCATCGCTCTCGAGCAACGCACACATAGACAACCTATCACGACACGGGATCTCGCAACAGCTGCGCTCGCAATGTGCGCTCGCCGCCGCCGGCGCCGGCCGCTCCGAGAGCCGTGCGCGTGATTGGTTGTCTATGGATGCGTTGCTTGAGCGCGTTAAGTATTAAGGTTACCTACGCTGGGTCACCTTATTTTGTGCCACTGCCAAGCTGATGTATGTATATGTGTGCGTGCGCTCACTACAATATATGACTTATGCGAAATAGAATGCACCATTAGCACTAGCACCTAACCTAGAGTTAAAATATTTAACTCAAGGCTAGGTGCTAGTCCAAGGTTAATTAAATAATTTATCTTTGCATAAAACATTGCTAATCGTAACCATGAGTGACTTATCGGACTTACTATTTTCCGACGATGACGAAGAAATTATTGAGTATATAAGTTTATAAGTCCACGTCTTAGAGCATTAAACCATCTGGAGACGCCACTGTCAGGCGTTCCCCTCTGCCAAAAGAGTATGACCGCCGATCATACTCGTTATATAAAACTAGTTCCAGCGTGTACCTGCGTCATTTGCAAACCACGGCGCACGCGATAAGACCTGAGCAAAAAATGCCAAATTGCAGTGTATTTTTACGTAAAAAACGATCAGAAACGTCGATTGTACAAAAGGATAACGTTACTTTTCATCTGTAACTATTATTTTGTCTTAATATTATTGAATAATGCACTAAATTTGCAAAAAACTGAAAAAATATTGTTAATCAATAAGTGTTGCCACTAAAACGTTAAGTTGCAACTTTCCGTAACTTTTAAAGTTTAATGAGCCAACATTGAATTACAATTTATATTTCACGTTCTATAAAGTTAAAACTGTATTTTTACTATAAATGCTTATTTAATTAATGATAGATCACTACTTATAAATTGTAACTTTATTTTGTTTTTCCAGATTTTTTTTCAACTTAATTGCATTAAAAATTCTCAATACTATATGAAACTGTATGTTTATGATCGGTCTACTTCATTAATATAATATATTTACGTTTCGTCACTTATCCCGAAAATAGGAAATTTTAATTTAATTACATTGGCCACACTGCAACAAAGTTAGAGCTGCGACAGTACAAAAACAAAATATTGATATCGACTTCACCATAATGTTTATTCTAGCTATTAAAGGAAAATAATAATATAGATAAATAAATAAAAAAAACAAATTGGAGATCGGAACATACTTATCTCCATTTGGAAAAAAGGTAGTGGAATATAAAGCGGGCTTCGTAGTATTTTCTACTAAAAAATTAAATGCAGTACATGCATAAAGGGTTTATGTGGGGATCCAAATGACACAAGTTTAACATACCAAAAAAGTAAAAAAGACACTGCGCTTTCCGGTACGCGGTCACCACTCGAGGACTGTTCCAGCGGCCATCAGTCCTGCGAGCGATGTGGGGCACTTGAGTTTAGCAACTTTTCGGGCTATGTCATTATTATTGGTATCGACAAATTAAATCGATAGTGTCAAGCACTATCGACGTTTACATAAAGTTGCCGTCAGACTCGTGCACGGACATGTTATCCTTGTGTGTGAATTTATTAGTGTGCGTCTAGTTTATGCTAGTGTTTAATAATTTTGTCGTTTGCGTGCGTAGCGACGTCATTGAAGAATGCATCAGTGTGAAACTGTATTTGTGTGCATTACCTCGTCCCCCGCAGAAAATGACAGACTTTTTTTCATAGAAATTAGTGCGCATGGCGTCTCCATTTGGTTTAATGCTCTAAGGTCCACGTAAACGACATTTTTTCGTATCCATTGTAAAGAGATTCAGTAATATAACTGTCAAATGATGCCAACCTTCAAAACCGAATTGTTGGGTTAGTTAACTCCGGTTTATTTTCATGCATGCAATACAAGGTCGAGTTAAAAATTAAATAAATTAACCGCGAGTTAGTAAACTCGGAGTTATTTATTTAACTCGACATTACCGTGCAAGCGGCCCTTAAGCGCATTGCTCGCACAGTTGTTTTATTCATGGTTTTAAAAATGGGAGCGGAGGAGGAAATATGTCAATGCTGAATACAAATTCTGTTGTCTTAAATTTTTATGGCCATACTATGCCTGCAGCTGAAATATGAAACTGTTTCTTCAGATCTTCATAGTTAAAATACACAGTGCAGAAAGATAACAATAATGTATAATTATGTGTGACAATATATTGTATAAACATTTTATAATTTTGCAGTCGAATATCACCCGCTAGGTGATCACTAGTAGTTAATTGAAATGAAATAGCATAAGCACTTCCACCTTTTCAAAGTTTAACAGTAGTAAAAAGTAGAACAGTATTCCACATGTGGCCTGACCTGATCGAAACATCGTCGCCTAAGATTGAGCATGAGCTGGCAACATATGTGCACAATTTCTCAGGAAGCCCGTAGGATAGAAATTTATAAAGAAGAGTCCTGTGGCACACTGTCAAATGCTTCCGCTTTGTCCAAGCTAACTGCTAGGGCCTCCTCTTATTCTCGACTGCCTTACCCATCGATGAGTAAGGGATGAATAAAGGATCTCTAGTCGAATGACCGCTGCAGAAACCAAGTGGCATTTGCTCAGCAGCTGGTTCACCTCTAAATATTTCAAGAGGTGGCAGTTCGTAATGGACTCCTTTACTTCGAGAGCAGAGTAGTGATTGCTTGCTATTGGCCTGCAATTGGAAGGATTAGAACGATCGCTTTCCTCCGGGACCGACAACTTTCGGAACGAGGCACTCCTAATAATGGCTGGTTTACTAAATAAATTAATGTTTTAGACATTTTTAATTTATCATTTCACTAAAGCACTTAGATCGTTATGATCACAGCACTTAAATTCTATAGAAGAATTGCAAAGTCGAGTTGTAATTTTTTTAACATTTCCAGTGAACTGATCATCTACATAAGAGATTCGATAAAGTCTAGGCATCTGTACGTAAATAAGCTTTTTATGTTAACACATTTTATATAGGACAGTTCTAAGAACCGGTGCATGCTCTAGTAGGAAGAGGTGCCCCCTCCGCTGAGAATATAACTTGGGACCGCTGTGACCGGTGGTAGACAAACACACTATATACTATGCCATAACTGCATTTATGCATGCATAGATAATGTTCATTACTATGCATTGTGTTGTGTGTTCACGAAGTTGGAAAATGCTCCTCTCACCTTTCCTTTTAATTAAACGACTATACCTATTTAAATACCGGCGTACAATTTGCAACTTTTAAAGCTTTCTTTGCGGAACCGACTACTCTTGAGTTTCTAAAAAGATCACTGGCACAAAGGAGCATTTTTACACGTTCATTGAATGATGAAAGGTGCATGCTTATATTGCTTGCTTTATGATGATGATCAGTGAGCGATGTAAATTAACTTTTCCTACATCGAATTAGTTTTCGCAACTCACTTGTAGTTTTCTAAAGCATAGTTGTTGTAATTTGGGTCGTTCCCTGAACCCGAGGTGTTGGCTCGCATACGATTTTGCTGCCTACGCTTGCCAGGCCGGCGGACTTAGGGCCTGCGCACATTAGGGGAGTGGACACGCCGCATACAGTATCTCGTGTTCGTCCGAATCGACGGTGTCAGGGTGCCTAGTGCGAGTTTCATTCGACATTCGATCACGTAACGAGACGCAGCAGAAAACGAAAAAAAAAACAAGAAAACGAAAAGCAGCGCCTCCTGGCGACATACGAGACGAGTCAAAATTTTGCGATACAAATTCTCGTTTACGTCAACGTAATCGAATGAATACGGATAGTAAATAAAACTCACACTGGGCACCGTACTTAGGTACTAGAGTTTGATGAATTGAATTTTGAATTTTATGAAAATATCAAATTTAAAAATTAAGAGATACCTACAGTCTATTTGTATAATACAAATAGAAAAAAAAAGCTGTTGTCGTTTTAGATCTCCCAATTTAGATGTAATGCTCCCAAAACTATTTTTAATTTTAATTTTAATTAAAACTGTATTTCAATAAAAGAGAAATATCTAAGATTATTAATAAACTTCAGAAACTACGAAAAAAATAATGTGAAATCAATAGTTATATTTTAAAACTTCTATGCATTACTCGTGATTTGATTCGTTACTCTTATTTGCGTCGTAAGCCGCGTTAACAACCAACGCATAGTCTGTCGCCGAAAGCTCGGCCGATAGTGAGCGAGCGTACCGCGCAGCTTACCGTATTTCCATAGAAATTCTACTTTACGTTCACACTTCAATGTATGTTGTTGTAGTCACTGACTTTCGGCGGTGGATAGTACCGTACTACGCTATGACGTGACATGACTACGCATTTGACCACAAAAAAAGGAGATTGCAGAAAGTAAGCTTCATATAAACGCGCTCGAGCAACGCAGACTAACACCCGTTTTCACTAAACTTATAAATTGCTTAAGTCTTGGCTTAACTATTACCCGTTCAATTTAACTCGGCACCTGTCTCGAAAACGTCGTTTACACTCTAGTGCCGACTTAACTTGACTTCTTTTACTCTAATTTGAAATGACGTTTACATGACAGGAACAAAACAGTGTAAAGACTTAGGCGATTTATGAGTTTAGTGCAAACGGGTGATAGACCCTCTCACGGGCACGAAATCTCGCAACATCTGCGCATGGACTGAGGGCCTAATGTGAGTTCCATTTGACATTCGACCACGTTGACGTAAACGAGAATTTGTATGGCAAAATTTTAACTCTTCTCGTATGTCGCCAGGAGGCGCTGCTTCAACGCCATACTAATTTTCGTTTCCGTAAACGTATTCGAATGAATACGGATGGTAAACAAAACTCCCACTAGGCACTCTGTTCCGAGATCCGTGTCCGTGCAAGGTGTCTACGTGTGCGTTGCTTGAGCGTTGTGTGTATGAAGCTTGCATTCTGAGTCTCCTTATATTGTCGCTGAACGCAAGCAGCGTATCGTATCGGAGTTAAAACGGACACAAGCCGACTGTTTTGTTCACACTAGTTGCATATTAGACGCTATTTATTTGTTTATTTAATTAATTGGCACAACTACAGAATACAATTCAGTACATTCACAACAGGTAAACTAATTCTCACATTATTAATCCCGGTGATGCATAGAATAAGTAGTTTAACAAATGAAAATATTAAATACTTATACTTTTAACAAAGTCTAAAAAAAATTTACAAATAAAAATTTAAAACAAATAAGGACATAAATTCTTACAACATGATAAAACAGTTACCATACTTTTAATACATCATTAATCTAAATTATTGATTGTAGTGTGATGTTGACTTACAATTTTGATGTATGTGTATAGACTGAGAAAATATATCTAAGTTGCTCACATTATTACTATACGTATCATTTTATAAGTATGAGCGAAAAGTGCAGTCTGACTGTTCGCACTAAGACGCACATTGAGCTTGCCTATAGGTTTGGTGTGAATGCGGGCTTCCTGTTCCATCAACAGCGCCTGAAAGAAACCAGGGTGCCTAGTGTGAGTTTTGTTTACTATCCGTATTCATTAGATTACGTTTACGAAAACGAAAATTAGTATGGCATTGAAGCAGCGCCTCCTGACGACAAACGAGAAGAGTAAAAATTTTGCCATACTAATTTACGTTTTCATTAACGTGTTCGAATGTCAAAAATAACTCACACTAGGCCCTTGGTATTCCGTCGTCGTCGTCTGTCGCCTGCGTTTCGGTTGTGGCTGTAGTGTGCGCGAGCCCTTACACTAGAAATGTATCATGTTTTATTTTTCAACCAGACGGCGGCGTGTTTCATTCTGTCATGCATGAGTCAAGAATCGCTTCCGTTCGCTCCGGCGACGATGCCCTCCTGTGGGCCTAGTACGTTTATTTCCCAGTTCGGTTAAGTTGTGTGTGAACTTGTCACTATTACATTTCTACCGAATTGAAAAAAGGTTGGTTAGCACTGAAAAGATTACTATTTACTCCAAATTGTGTATCACATGATAGCTTTTGCCTTTATACAGGTTTACACTTGCTATGTTGTAATGCCAGCAGTGTTAGATGATATGCACGTCTATAATCTAAGGCAGCAATACATCATTTACACATGTGTCGATAAATGCTACTTGCGACTACAGACTAACTTGCATCGAACATTTTACGTTACGGCTAAATGCTCCGGTCAGTCTACCTTTAGAACAACTTCGCTCGCGTCTATGCGCGTGGACCTGGGACTGGGCGCTTTTCCCCTCCTCCAATACATTGTCAAGCAGTGGTTAACGCGCCCGGTCTGCGATTGCTTAGTTTAAGCAACTTTCGCATAGGCCGGTCATCGAATGGGTGAATTTATCATCTCGAGGCACGTAAAGCCTAAGTCCCGGCTGCATTAGCAGTTGTTAACAACCATCAATCCGCACTGGGCCCGCGTGGTGGTTTATGGCCCGTTCCCCCTATCCATCCATAGGGAATGGTCGTGACATAAAATGAGCTGATGATAATACATTGTCAACCGTAAACGGAGTCCTAGCATATACAAACGCCCGCGCGCCGTCAGGCTTTCCGCTCCTCTCATAGTACTCGAATGCCTCGTAGGATCTAGTAGGGGATGGGGAATTTTGATGATCTCCCAAGGATTTTCCGGAGGAAACTTAAGTGTTAGGTCACCCATTAAATCCGGTCACGCTATATGGCTACAGGCGGCCAACAGCAGACCCTGCCAAAACTATTTTCTCGATCGAATAGAAACGTAATAGCACCAGTCACACTACTCCTGCCTACGCATCCCTCGCTAGAACACTGAATCATATTTAAGTATTCAAAACATTGACTCTTGTATAGCAATAAATAACTCGTTACACACATCTACGTCCGCAATGGAAGATAGATCTTGGTATGAAAAGTGTTGCTGTCAGTTTTCACATTAAAGTCTCAAATATCACATTTATACTATAGAGAGAGACTAATAATACATATGTAGGTGTTTCAACGGAAACGACATTATAAGTCGTCATCATGATTAGAATACATAAAATTTTCTGTTTGTTAAACATACGTATCGGCGCGAAAGTATTTGAGCACACTATACTTTTACTTGAGTAATTTTGTTTACAAATACAACGAGACCGAGCTAATTTATTCCTTTTGCCCGCAACTGGTCTGTGTTTTTCTCTATACCAACATAATTCTGATAGATCGTTGCGTATGGACGCCGAACTAATTAATTTCCCATTTTTTCATCAGCTGATGTATGAGCTATGTAGTCTACGAGTATATTAGTGAAATAGCGACTACTAATGAGTTTATAGCTCGTTGACGCAGCCGCTCAGACTGTGGTCGTCCATTTTGAGCCACTTTGGCGAGTCTGCGTTCCTGAGTAGCTACAAAATTAAATTAGCTACCTAACCTGGCTAGTTATCACCCTCTTATCTATCTAAATTGTTGCCCTGCGCTTTTTTAAATTTAACTTGGTGGAAGAGAAACTGCTGAGGCATTGGTAAGTTTGGTATCTATACATATAGGCCAGCACAGACGAGGGACAGTGTGCGGTGTACTTTTTTTTCCGTCAAAATAGAACATCAAAAGACGAACTTGAAAGTCCGTGCCTAATTTTAAGTGATTTATTTTTGACAGATGTAGGCCTAAAGTACGCCGAAGACTGTCCCTTGTCTGCGTTGGCCTATATAGAGATAAGATAGCCAAACTAGCCTCAGTAGATGACAAATCCGTGAAGTGTGCGCTTCCGTCGTCTTATCGTCACATACCTTCAAGAGAAATGAAGGCTATGCGCTTCGCCTGAAATGAAATTAAAAAACAAACATATCACTCTTCTGCCAGCACAATAAGTCTGTGATATTACCATATACTCATAAAAAGAGACAGTGAGGCGTCTTTACTGAAAAAAGTGTTTTATCACTCGCGTATCGTCATGTCATTGCAATCAGTGCTGTTTTTCACCAATCACGGAATGCTGTTTTTAAAAATGCGATTCGCTCGCCGTCCTCGGCGTCGTCGGCGGCGTCGTCGTCGCACGGAACTAAGGGAATTGTTGATCTTTTTTACTGAACATTCTTATTGCCGATGCTGTTAAATCAAAGTGGCGTTGATTATCAACTCATTTGCAATCAAATTATTCAATTGTTCGGCTTTTTATGAATAAGCAGTCTTTCTCAAACAAGAATTTGGTATGTGCAAATTAAAGAGGAAACTTGCTATTATTATCTTAAAAAAATTATCAAAGTTATTAATAAACAATACAATATTATTAATTAATGTCTACCCTCTTTTTGACTACCTACCTTTATGTTGTGTGTTTTTTTTATTGTGTGAGGTTGATGGCCGCGAAATTCTCTCAGTCAACGGGTCAACATGCTGACAGTCACTTCTCTATATACAATACCACTTTTTGATGCTTGAAATTCCACCTGCCATACATACTTTATCTTGCTCTTTGTTCATATTCACCAGTTCTTTAAACATATAGAATCGATTTATGAAGTTTGGTACACAGATAGAGAATGTCTTGGAATGTTAGGGTGGCCATACACGGGCAGCTTCTAGCTGCGACTGCTTAGTGGACTACAGTCCTCTATTTACAAACATACATGTAATCAGTCAAGCAGTTGCGACTGCTCCAGGCGGTCAGCAGCTCGGTGAAATAACAGCTCCACTACGACTGCTTAAGCAGCCC
Source organism: Eudonia mercurella (assembly GCA_963082485.1). NCBI lineage: Eukaryota > Metazoa > Arthropoda > Insecta > Lepidoptera > Crambidae > Eudonia > Eudonia mercurella. Next base: position 29,593,142 of record OY720022.1, read on the forward strand.
GTGTATTTAGCCCTTTGAAGGATACCATATACTTTTATAGGCTACTTAAATCATCCTGGGAAAGCATCACATTTCCATGAAGCCACGGGTAAAAGCTAGTTTGGTTTATTTTCGGGTTGACAACTGTTTGTTGTACAATCACTAACATGTAAACAATGTAACTTTTAATACAATGGAATAAGAGTCATAATTATTTAAACGTGTATACATGTTAATGCTCGTGACTGTACTCGTAGCTCGTAGTGCCCAGTGACCCGGAATACGTGCGCGTGCGACGGACGCGATTGTGTAACACTAACGTACGTAGTAACTATTAACTAATCTGTGCTAACGTTTGTATCCGAGCCTGGGACGCTGCCGTGCTGCTGTCGTGTTGTTCATGTATGAATATTCGTTAGTTTAAACTATAGCCAAATTCGATAAAGGGTATGTTCCGATATGCGCTGCGAGCACTGTAAGGTGTGACATCAATTTAGTGTACTGCGAAGCCGTTCCTTTAAAGTTTGCTATATTGGTTACTGTTTAAAACGGAACGCAGTCCAGTCCATGTCATCATTATGGACGCTGTTGATCACGTGATCAAAGCACTGAGAGCACCTTAAATGCCAGTGCTCACAGTACAAAAATGGCGACGATTTATGACGTCATATATTTCCCTAGGATACTGCGTCAGTATACTGTCAGTCCATAACGGAACAAATTTCTCACCAGTAAGAGCACTGGACAGTGCTCGCAGTGTATATCGGAACATACCCAAAGAATGTTTACCAACAAAGCGTTGCCAAGCAACCAGTGACAGGCATGTATTGAACAACCTTTTCCAGTTGGTCAACAGGAAAGATTTTACGTAAAACATTTATTTATACACACACCGGCATATTTAGCGGAACACAAAAAAAATTCCATAATTAAAAAAATATGGTTTTATTTTAAAATCTACTTACTACACTTCTTTTGTTATTTAAAGTTTCATTTGTTTTAATTAAAATGAGATCACATTAAGAACAGATTTTGCGAGTAAAGGCTATTTGTGAAAAATGGTACATTTTTTAACTTTTCATGTAACCGGGAAAAGTGAAAATTAATATTAAAATAACAATTAATTAAATTAGAAAAATGGTGATTAATATCGCGTATTTCCTTCACGTGCTCTTATTAAAGTTTCTACCCGTCTAGGCATACTGAGAATGATGCTATCGATGGTCTCCTGGGATAGTCTCCGCCATTCCTCAACTACGGCGATTCGCAGTTCACCCACGTTGGCAGGAGCTGGAATTCTGGACTTAACTTTTCTTTTCAGCAAGTCCCAAACGTGCTCTATTGGGTTCATATCCGGTGATCTCGCCGGCCACTCCATAACAGTGATATTCATATCATTAAGATATGCTTGAGTTACCCGAGCGGTATGCGGCCGAGCATTATCCTGCATAAAAACAAAATCGTCACCGATATATGGGGCAAACGGTACGACACTTTCTTCTAAAACTTCTCTGATATAGCGGTCTGCAGTCAGACTCCCTCTGTCAATCACTACCAAGTCTGTGCGAGCTCCCAAACAAATGCCCGCCCAAACCATTATTGATCCACCACCGTATGCAACTGTAGTTTCAAAATTTGTCTGAATGTATCGTTCTCCTTTGCGTCTGTATATTCTTTGCCTGCCGTCAATTTGATTTAAGAGAATTCTGCACTCATCACTAAACAATACCTTACTCCATTGGTCCGCGTTCCAAAGTCGATGTTCCTGAGCAAAAGTTAACCTGTTTCTACGATGATTTACCTCGAGCCTTGGAGCCTTGGCGGGCACTAATGAACCCAAACCAGCTTCTTCGAACCTTCTTCGTACCGTACGCTCACTTACGGTTATACCCCGCACTGCTTCTAACTCATGTCGGGCTTGGACGGCCGTCAAACGGGGGTTCCTACGTACACGAAGCCGAATGAAACGATCATCCCTACTCGAAGTGCGTCTTTTTCTGCCTAGTCCTGCTCTTCTCACATAAGTACCGGTCTCCCTGAACCGTTGGATACTGCGATGGATCGTTGAAACTGGTCGACGAAGATCTCTGGATATCACTCTGTAAGTTTGACCATTTCTTCGCATTTCGAGTGCCCTGGCAATCTCTGTTGGGGCTAAGTCAGGCATAATTCAGTCCTTAACTCCAAAAAGATACGCAATTAAAAAAAACTAACAAAAAACAGTATTTCAATGAAATTTTAAATCAAACTCAGAAGGAAGAAATACTCGAAGTTCGCTCCAGATAAGGTGTATTTGAATAAAATTAAAACAATTGCATAAAATGTGATGTTCAGTTGTTTTCTTAATTTGAAATTATTTCTTTTTAAATTAAATGACGTATAAACCAGCCAGCAACCTTATATATTACTGATATCAAACCTTTTTTTATGTTCCGTTAAATATGCCGGTGTGTGTATTAAATATTGTATGAAAAATTTAAAAACCAAAAACTATAGTACAATCATAGCTTAGTTTTAACCTATGTGAGTGAATAAATTAACTACCTTGAAATAATTAAAAAACTGCACTTGAAGATTCAATAAATTATTTAATTATTACATAAATTAATCAACTGCTGTCACAATCAATCCAATTTTCTTTAACGTCAATTCAATTTGTTCATGAATGTTTGTTTTGCATTGCAAATGCACTGTTTACGCTGCAGATTTCAGAGGTAGTTAAGATAATCGACCCCATATACTTACTACTGATACTACGGATACTAGTGTCATCTTCATTTGGAATGCTAGTGTATAATAACGGAATTGTTTAGAATACCTCAATATTAGTAATGTTTAATAGGATTAACAAGTGAAAATAGTTAACGTTTTTTTGTACGTACTTCGTATTATAACTTTTTTACCGACGTTAAGTGACTGATTTACGTGAGATATGTAGTGAGAATAATAAGTCTTGCAATATCTTTTATGTAAAAAAAAAACAAAAACGTTTTTGCCCAGATTTGTGATGACCCTAATTTGGTTTGTTTTCATTTATTATTTATCGAGTTTGGCTAGAGTATAGATTAGGCCTTAGCGCGAGTTATAATAATTTTGTTCTCAGGGTGCCTAGTGCGAGTTTTTTTCACCATTCTATCATTTGTATGCCATATAAAGAGAGGTCTTTAAATGAAAAAGGAGGCTTTTCTATCGAGTGGAATTCTCTATGGAACCGATTTGATCGCTTATTGCTAGGTCCCGGGAGGTGTGTGGGGTTGGGCGATGGTCTGCCCGACACACTACCACTCGGTACTCGGCTTTCGCGATTACGACAAACTGAACATGATGAGTATCAACTCTCATAGCCCATGCTTATGAGAGCATGGTATAGGTATTTGTTCAGATCAACTGAAAACAGTGCGCCATCTTAATTACTCAACATTGATACTGTGCCTTGAGTCATCACTGGGGTGTAGTACACAAAATAAAAAGACTTATTTTGTAGTGTAGGTTTTGTAGGTTTCGATGCTCAGTGATGGTCTCACCAACCCTGAAACTCATTCTTGAGCTTACAATAACCTTTACATAGCTATTTACGAGTCCACTTTCAATGTATGAAAGTTAGATAAATGTGACAGATTTACTTTGTGGCGAGTTTATTATAATCCCATTCATAAAATCTCCGACTTATGCAGTGGTGCTCGTTGTATTAAACAGCTGTTTACTTAGTACTTTTTTAACATTCTTAAGACAAAGGTAGTTCACCAACAATACCGCGTTCTTGGACGCCCGCATCAATGAGTCAGCGGCCTTATTATGACACAAGCGCATAATACGCGCCTTGATGAGTAAATAATTGCGCTCAACCTTATTTATGCGATACTGCTGCGGCAGTGACCTCGCGGATATTTTTACGATTACTTTTTTAATTATATACAATAGGAAATAGTGTAATACGGTACACAATTAAAACATACCTTGTACGTATGTAGTCGATGAAGTAACACTTGCATGTCTGTTGTTTGATTGTTTGTCATCAACAGCCTTTAAGTAACAAACAGCTGGGCTCAGGCCTCCCCCATGGGAGAGCAGGTTCCGAAAGGACTACCGTAAAGTAAAGTAACTGTCCCACTGCTGGGCCTCTATCATTGAAATCAAGTTACCGTGGCGGGCCGTGAATGACTGTCCGCAGTTCTCGCGGTCCCACCTTAGTGGTAGACGGGTGCTCTGGGGTTTTAGTGGGTCGGCCATACCTTCCGGTCAACCCCATTTACCCTGCGTAAAAGGAGTCCCGCGGGATGATTCAGTAGCAAAAATAGGCCTCACCACATGGGCAGAAGATTGTGTCGTTCCTGCTCAGGTCGCTAAACTGTGAGACTTGAGTGTCGTTAGGTTTTTAGTGGGTATACCCCTTCGTACTCTAGGTAGAGGGTGTGGGAATCCCACATATCCTGTTGTGTCGGCTCCAAGCATCGAGGATATAGAATAAATGCGTAAAGCATTTTCCCAACGTAAAAAAGCCTCCCTGCAATAACAATGGGGAGCACATGTCAGATTGGTAGATCTGAACGATTGATCTTATTTATCTACCCGAAATGTTATTTACAGTGTTAACCATATATGGGGTTTCGTAGTAAAGAAGCCTTGTCATGGTATCGTCATGTTTGACTGTCACAGTTATTTAACTCGCATTGCTATCAGTGCTAGAAAGCAAAATCTCGCCTTGATTACCGATATCTGTAAGATAAGATAAGTTGATAAATATATATACTTACTTGATTGTACACCACAAAATATTTTTTTACCAAAGACCACCAGTCATTGTGCTGAGTCGTTTTAACCATTCGATCACCCTAACGAAAACGTAAAATTGTATGGCCAAATTTTAACTCGCCTCGTTTTGTCATCAGAAGAAGCTGCTTGAACACCATTAAAATCTCGTATTTGTTAATGTGATTTAATCTATACTAATATTATAAAGCTGAACAGTTTGTTTGTTTGTTTGTTTGGTTGAACGCGCTAATCTCACGTACTACTACTGTTTCGAATTGAAAAAATATTTTTGTTTATAAATCCATTTATTGAGGAAGGCTTATAGGCTATATTACATCACGCTATAACTGATAGGAGTGGAGCAGCAATAATTTATATGGCAAAACAACGTTTGCCGGGTCAGATAGTGGAAATTAAAACAGCATTGTATTAGGCGACCAAATAGGTTTTTTTATTCTTTTTGAGAGAGGTTGCTATATAATTGGCTCAGGCGGCATTTTCAGCGTTACCGGACTTTTTTTGGCTTGAGAAACTTAAAAGGTTCCTCAAGCCGTGTGAAACGAAACACCATCTTTCAGAGGTTTTTAGAGGGAATGGAATCACACAGCAGTGTATGTCCCTGTTCTCTGCTAGTTTCTCCGATGGGTTGGATCAAATCAGTAAAATGGAAAGTTTTGCCGGAGCCGATAGTCTTTTCCACGCCTCTCTTAAGTAATCTATGTAGGTACGTTTAAAAGCGCTCGTTAGTTTTTTTACATGATTATGTGCATAATCATCAAATATGTTATGCTTACAGCCATTTCTGACGAAACGCACTTTCATTTTCGTTACCATTTGGCGGGCGGCAGCGCGCTGTTCATGTTTCAGTAGGGGTCTAACAGCTGTATATATTTTAGGAACTTTCTAACTTTTATTTGGACTATTATTTCTTTTGTGCTTGAAGTAGTCGAAATAAATATTTTAAATCCTTAGGAGTTTTTCACACTTCTTCAGAAGGAAACATCATTGAAACATGTTGAATTGTGTAGTTACTGTATTAATAATAACAAGATAATTAATAGGTAAATAAAAAATAAAATATCATTGCATTGAATAACAATAATAATAAAAAACCGACTCATTCTGGAATATAAAATAACATTAAGTACATTAAAATTTTAAAGATAATAAGTATAATAATAAAAAAAAACATTAAATAATAATAATCATCATCATCATCAGCCTACACTAACAATAAAATAATTATTAATAAAATTAAAATCAAACTTACTATTAAAACAAAAATCAAAACTTTTTTAATTAAAAAAAAAACAGTAAAAAAACATTTTTTAATACAATAAAACAAATTGTTAGCTTCAAAATTATTAATAATTATTGTTATTCATATATTTGTCAGTAAATAAATCCAATGACCCGCGTTACAAACGAAATTGTAAACTCAACAAACGTCGGACCACTATTAAAACTATTTAAACAAGTTAACCAAAGTTGCATATTGATTTTATTTGAAGTAAATGCAAATTATAATTGAGGAAGTTTCGTAAGTGCATTCTCCGCGGAGCTCGGCCGTCCGTCGTTACGTTGCCTTGCGCAAGGGCACTGGAACGGAAAAACTGGTGCCGGCCAACTGATAGCGCTCACCGGCAGACGATTTCACATTCTTGTTCAGGGTGCCTAGTGTCAGTTTTTTGACATTCGATCACGTTAACGAAAACGAGAATTGGTATGGCATTGAAGCAGCGCCTCCTGGCGGCATACGAGACGAGTTAAAAGTTTGCCATACAAGTTTCGTTTTCGTTAACGTGATCGAATGGCGACTGAAAGTCGTACTAGGCGGCACCCTGGTGGGTTACTCTTAAAACACAATTGCAACAATCAATTTCCCATTCCAAATCTAAAAAATTCAAATAACACTCTTAAAAGCGATAATAGCGCTGCATTGGAATTAAATTGCGTGGAAATTGAGTGAACAACTTATTATCGAGATGGGGCGTTCCGAAATTGCGAAACTTATCCCAATATCGATACATATTAATCGCATTGGAATTGTATTGAGATTGAGTTTGCGTCAAGAGTAGCCTACCTGTTCTATTTGTCACCAACAGACGCTACTTCAATGCCAAATAACATAAAATAATGCACAAATGCTAATAAAACTTGCACTAGATACTCTGGTGGGTTATGGTGCCCTATAGTTTGCGGCTCTCGATCCATAGCCTTAATTTTTTTTATTAAAATAAAAATAAATAAATTACAGTCACTTCTTTATTAAACAGTCGAAACAACGGAGCCGTAGACACTTACGTTTTAATTACTTTTGTTTTCAACATAGGGGTGGATGTAATTAAATTTACATTTTTTTTTTATTAGAAAATAAAAATCTTGCGTTGTTTTCACGCGTAGTCTTCGCGTCTGGACTCCATCTACACTCCAAGTATCTGTAATCGATTTCAAATTACGCAGGGCGCTCGCTTGATATGTTCCATGTTGCGTAAGACTTTGTATGTATACCTATTGTAAAATAAAAAAAAAAATGAAGACGTAAAATTATACGTTGCAACAGCCTGATGGTGTGTGATAGTGCACTCGCTATGATGGATTGCTAGTCCGACCCTATTAGAAGAATATGGAATTTAGAGGATTCCAATTCTTTTGCATGTGACTTCAATAGAAAATAGTGTTATCTAGATTATCGAGAATTATGTTTAGATTATTCGATTGCATTGTCTTATCGCAATTATGCGAAGTTCTGTTATCGATCCGATTTCTTTTCAATCATTTGTTGTGGTACACTACTGAATGGCGATTTCTTGGTCAGTGCTTGAGATAACCCAGTGACGACAATTTCACATTTCTTTTGTTATTACAATGTTTTTCTTCAAACAGGTTAGTAATTAAATATTGGTTGCGGTAATATAACTAGCTGGATACCCAGTTATATTTTCGTTCTTGTATTTAAAATTATTTCTAGACTTTTCCGGAAGTGAAGTGTGATTTACATCCGCCGCACTAATGTCAATTAAGGGGCAAGGTAACAATTGTTTAGTTTATAAGATATCTTTCCATAAAAGTGCTCTTGACGAAAAAATCGTTTTCTTGTAAATTGTTTGATAAATTCATATTAGATGGCGCAGTGGTTAACGCGCCCGGTCTGCGAGTGCTGAGGTTTCGAACTTTCGTAAAGGCCGGGTATCGGATGGATGACCAAAAATTTATCATCTCGAGCTCCTCCGTGCTTCGGAATGCACGTTAAGCCGTTGGTTCCCGCTGCATTAGCACTCGTTAACAACCACCGCACCGCACTGAGTCCGCGTGGTGATTTATGGCCCGTTCTCCCTATCCATCCATAGGGAGGCTCGTGCCCCAGAAGTGGGGACATAAATGAGCCGATGATGATGAAGTGGATTGTGGCGCGGTTATGAGATTTCCCGATCCGATCCGAACCCCTCGGAGAATCTTGTAGCGAACGGGGACACGCACTAGTGCGTGATGCCACTCCTTCTATAAAACCTCGGACGGTGCTTCGTTTCACACGGCCTGAGGAACCCTTTTTCTCGACGCATTCAAAAAGTCTGGCGACAAAAAAGTTTTAAGTTATTTTGTAGGCTTCAAAGAGTACTACATCGTAGGCCGCATGAACGAATCGTCTTGCACCTATGGTCCAATTGCAATATTTTTAAGTGTCATACTTTTAAAAAAGAATTTAAAAGTTTTGTTTTCACTTTAAAAAAAATAATTAGTAACCCTGACATCTTGAAAGATTTCTGTAGTAATCGTAATATTTTTGGCCTATAAAAATACTGTTTTATTAAAATTTTACAGCACATAATCCAAAGCCAACATATAAATATGTAGTAAATAAGATATGGATAATAAGATAGATGTTTTAAAGCCGTTTGAATTGTTCTCAAGTTATTTATTTGTATTTTAGCTGCGTTGCGCATTCATTCATAAAGCAATCAAGTAAAAGCATGTAATTTACTATGTACCTACCTTTGCAAGGGCTATCAACTTTGACTAATTTATTTTGGACTAGCTGACCGGCGGACTTCCTACTGCTTTGACAGTTAACGTTTCCATGACAACAAAACAAACAAATCATTCGTCCGCTTAAGAACACCCGACCCCTATAGCAGCGCCACCGGGTCCAATTGTAAATCTAAACCATTCTCGAATCCACTTGAACACAAACAGAAAATTTCATCCAAATTGATCCAGCCGCTGAGAAGGAGTTTAATAACATACACACGCACAGAAATTTTTTATACATATACTAGTGGACCCGGCGGACTTCGTAGCTGTTGACAGAAGCTTTGAAGCGGTACGACTTTAGAAACTGTGTTTCAAAAGTCGTACCGCTTTGACTATAATAAAAAACTACCAAATAGGTTCTATTCTCAACAACAAATCCAAGACCTAATTAGTAAATTATGAGTTTTATTCTTGTGGGAATATCGTGATAAAAACTATCATATGTGTTAATCCAGGTTATAAACTATCTGTATGCCGAATTTCATTCCAATCCATCCATACGTTGCAGCGTGAAGAAGCAACAAATATACACACATACACACAAACTTTCGCATTTCTAATATTAGTGTGATTAAATACAAAATTTCATGATTATCGGTTGAATTGTAGGTATACGCGTGAAAGCGTAACAAATAACAAACAAACAAACAAACAAACTCACTTTCGCATATTAAGTTAGGTTACTATTAGTTAGATAGTTAGGGTATAAAATCTGATTTAGACACACATCTGCTTAAAACGTAAGTACACCACTATTGTACCCCCCCAATACTATCCAAACTACTGGGAGAATCTAGTAGAGTGCGGGAGCACGCTTACGCTTGCGTGATGCCATTCCCTCAAGAAACCTTCTGACGTTGTTTTGATCGTGATCAAGCAGTGTAGCTTGAGGAACAATTTAAGTTTCTCGCCGCCCCCCAAAAAAGTCCGGTGACGCTGTAAAAGCCGTTTACAGATAACAGCAAACTCTCTCCTAAACATTTCTGAGCTTATCAGCGAAATCAATCTTTTTTTCTATATTGACTTTTCCATTACAACAAAACAAACAAATCATTTTGTATTGGAAAATTAAATTGTCGTTTCTAGTATTTTCCGTTACTTATTATTTATGTTTCTCATCATTTAAACCTTCCCTGGACTTACTTACTAATATTTTAAAATCAAAATTAGCCAAATCGGTCCAGCCATTCTCGAGTTTTTAGCGAGACTAACGAACAGCGATTGATTTATATATATATAGATAGATAAAGGTTATCAAATCTATGAAAATAAGCGCACCGTTATATGGCATATGGATACGACTTTGAACGAATTATGAATGTGTAATTAATTAATGTTAATGAATACCGTGAGCACTCTGAGCTTCAATATTAAATCAACGACCTTGCTTGTATAACAACTAATTTTTTTAGGTTTCATACATCTGAAGAAAAATATATTTAAGCCTGATTATTATCTATTATGGCTTTAATTTGGATGTGTCGCTTAATTAGTCGTTTGATTTTAATACATTAAAAATATTAAGAAAATTTAATAAACTAAAAATATGATTAAAGTATATATTGAGTAATATAATTTAATATGATATTTTATTTAAAGAAATACAAGAGACCGGTTATTTTTCCAAAAAACACTTGCTTTATACTACAGAGTTTGTCTTAAACTTAAAGTATTTATTTGCGTACTGGCGATTCCTGGCCCTTTTCATAGCTGCACTTATATTGCTTATTTTGATTTAAAAAATATATTGTCGTCGGTGATAGTTCAAAAGACCGTAAGTGCCAATGTAATGTAACACATGTTACATATAAATTTTTCGGGACTGCTCCATATAAACTTAACTATACCATATCTCCCCCTACTATACCATACCTACCTACCTACTATACTATACCATATATACCCCGTGTGGTGCCGGGGGTAAAGAATTGCACCACCCCATCTCTTCCCGTGGGTGTCGTAGAAGGCGACTATGGGAGCATTCCAGAGGATGGGCAGCAGCGTCTCTCTGTGATTATTCTCACCTTACTGCGATCGCCAACCCGCCTGCCAAGCGTGGCGATTACGGCAAATTCCCCTCAAAATAAATTATCCTTGAGGGAGGCCTTTGTCCAGCAGTGGACGTCTTTTTGGTTGAGATGATGATGATGATGATGATGATACCATATCTCACACGCCTCCGTGCGCGCAATGTGCTCAAAAGTTTTCGCTTCACATATCCCCTTGAGCGACGAGCGACCAGCAGGTGGCCGATAACAATTAAAATTCTATTGTGTCTGGGTATTCGACGCTTGAGCTCATATTCTGATACATATAGTAATCTGAATCTCGGAAACGGCGCCAACGATTTTGATGAATTTTTGTATGCAGGGCAGGGGGTTTCGGGGGCGATAAATCGATCTAGCTAGGTTTCGTATTTAGAAAACGTCGTTTTATCCGTAAAAAAATACCGAGCAAAGCTCTGTCATCCAGGTACTTAGTATAAACATTGATAACCCTACTTCGTCGCGGTAGACTCAAATTCGGACGAGCGATTAGGAGTGACCTTGCGTGCTTCTGCCCTGCTGTTAATTGGAGCCTTAGTCACTAAGTAAGGAGATTGCAGAAGGGAAGCTTCATACATACCGTGCTCGAGCAACAAACACATTAACGACCCCTCACGGACACGGAATCTCGCAACACCGGCGCTCGGACTGCTTTTTTAATTTTTTTAATATTAGCTCGGCAAATGACTCCATCCCACCTGATGTTAAGTGGAAATGGAGTCCAAACGCGAAGATAACTGGTGCAGCGTGAAAACAAACGTAGCATCAGTTAACCTCACTCTGCCGCCCACAAGGTGCTTCTTCACGCCTTTTTTGAAGGACCCCATATCATAGGAAGGAGGGAAAACGTGTGCTGGTTGACTATTCCATTTTTTGGTGGTGCGACAAAGAAACGAGTCACCAAATTTCTTTGCGCGATGGGATATTTATATGGGGCTTCGGGATAGACCGAGATTCCGTGTCCCTATCACCCGTATTTATAAACAAGTCATTACTTGCTACTTAGCAATTACTTTGTATTAGTCATTCATTACTTGTTCTAAAAAATGTCACTAAGATAATTTCATTTTTTATACAATTAACGTACATTACTCAATACTAGCTCTTCACTATGGATTCTTACACCCGTATTTATAAACAAGCCATTACTTAGCAATTACTTTGTTCTTAGAAAATATGTCACTAAGATCTTATTTTATTTTATATACAAGTAACGTTTAAATTAGAATAAAAGTTTTCTTATTCAATTAAATAAAAGTATTATTGTTATTATCAAATTCATCAATTTTATATTATTTTAGACATAATACAAACTGTCACACGGAATATAACCTCAATTCTAGCTTGTCACAAGCTTGTCACTATGAATTCTTTAAGAAACCTACTTATAACAAACTCGATAAAGAATAAATGTAAACAAATCAAATTGGGTCATCACAAATCTGGGAAAAATGTTTTTGTGTTTTTCATATTATTACTTGATTACTGCATTTTACATAAAAGATATTGTAAGACTTATTATTCTCACTACACATCTCACTTAAATCAGTCGCTCAACGTCGGTAAAAACTTTATAAATACGAAGAACGTAAAAACGCGTTAAATATTTTCACTTGTTAACCCTATTATACCAATGTCATTACTAAAATTGATGTATTCTAGACAATTCCGTTATTATAAACTAGCATTCCAAATGAAGATTACACTAGTATCCATCATATGGGGTCGATTATCTTACTCCCTCTGAAATCTGCAGCGTAAACAGTGCATTTGCAATGCAAAACAAACATTCATGAACAAATTGAATTGACGTTAAAGAAAATTGGATTGTAACAGCAGTTGATTAATTTGTGTAATAAATAAATTATTGAATCTTCAAGTGTAGTTTTTTAAATATTTCAATGTAGCTAATATATTCACTCAAATGGGTTAAAACTGAGCTATGATTGTATTATGGTTTTTAGTTTTTAAATTATTCATACAATATTTAATAAAAGTACATCTTTTACGTAAAATCTTTCCTTGTCATTGTTGTCAATACATGCCTGTCACTGGTTGCTTGGCAACGCTTTGTTGGTAAACATTCTTTATCGAATATGGCTATAGTATAGATTGCTTGAGTAAAGATATTGGCGACTATTGCTTGGCTAAGAATTCTAACTTTTGACGTTTCTAACGTCATCGGTTTTCTTAACTGAAGAATAAAAGTTGTTAGTTGTGCAATTAGTTTTGCTCAAGTCAAAGCTTTGTCTCGTTTATAAACACGGGTGTAAATATGCGTTGCTCAAGGGCGTTTGTATGAGTTTACCTTCTCCATCCTCCTTATTTTGTGCTCGAGTGCTCGTCTTTGTATCGTCCCACTACCACTACACAGAACCGGGACATTTTGTCATAATGTAGTTTATTTATTTGATCAAAATTTAATTTAGTTACGCTTTTTAACATGTAGGTAGCGTTTAAGCAATAGCTAGTTTTATTTTAAATAAATAAGTAATTCCACAAAACAAGAGCTTCCTTTAGTAGTTTCCTCTTCCTCTTATTCTTTATTGATATTATTGTTAAATTATGCCTTGGAAATAGCAAACAAATTTTAAGCAAACTTTTTAACAATTCTCTGGATGCTAAGGTATGATAAATAACTTTAAATTGAGCCAGATTAAGCATTTGATTTAATTTAAAGAAAGGTAGCACAACAAAAAGTACGATAAAATTGAATTGTCACGATGTTGTATGCTAATAAACGTGAGTAGTCGTAACTTTGTGCTGAGTTGAGTCGGCCCAGCGGGGTGTGAGTCACTCGACTGCTAGGGTTGATGGCTGTCCTGTCCCAACTCCCACCGAAGGCATGCGACTGAGTTCCAAGCGGGGGCTTGGAACTCAGTCGCATGCCTTCGCTCCTCGGGGGCGCATGTGCCTACCACTGAAGTAGATACTGTGCTCGAAGTCAAGGTTAGTGGGTTACGTTGATAATGCATAACACTGTAACAACATATTTGCCACTATTGGCGACGTTTTGTACGTAAATTGTCTATGGAAAATATTCCTTTAACCATTGAATAGTTTTGGTTGAATTTTAAATGGGATATGATTTTTCTTTAACGACGATCTTCGCAATGTGACTGGCAAGAGCTGTATGAAAGTAGCCGCGGATTGTGCTCAGTGGCGTGCACTGACTGACTGACTGACTGACTGACTGACTGACTGACTGACTGACTGACTGACTGACTGACTGACTGACTGACTGACTGACTGACTGACTGACCGATCAACAAAACTCTAAGGCACTTCTAGCAGACATAGAAGAGACGCACTAAACGAACTAATTTTATATAATATATGCACTTGTGAGATACATTGTGTTGGCCAAGTCAAACTGTTTATTTAAAACATAAAAGATTTTAAATTTTAATATGGTCACTATAAGATGTTGTTACGCTAGCTAATTACGTAATAACTTAATACAGAAGGACTTAAGTAAGTATGGACTTAAGTAGGGACTGAATATTTTAACCGACTTGGTATTACATGTATCTCACAACATTTTACGGTAGAAGAACTGAGTTGCGAGACTTGTTTTTTTTACAAGTTTGTTTTTGATGGCTTATAATATTTATGAAGAGTGCGGTCTATTGTATGTTAATTAAAGATGTTTAAAAAATAAACCCTTTCCGTTTAATTTTCCTTTTCCAAAGTTATGTCATACCACACGATTACTTAATCTGTGGCACTGGCATGTACTAATAGAGGACACTATAATAAAGAGAAAAGTCCAATTTCAAACATTTTTTAAGTTTACAATATTGTTTTATGATTTCGCGATGTATTTTAAAAAGTGCCATTTTGAGAAAAGGACATTTTGCAAAAATGACATTTAGAGAAGGGACATTCTGAAGTCAAAGTCAAAGTCCGCTGCGTCAAGCGGGCGCGCACTGTTTCATGTGATTCATAGAGCAGCGCTGCGTGAGGCGGGTCGCGCGTCGAGCGCCCGCGCCGTTCGCCCGCTTGACGCAGCGGACACTCGTAAGATAATACTTTAGCGGCCAACTGTTGTTGCAAGGCTTGTGGTGCACTCACTATCTGGTTTTCGGCAAAAATGTGCTTCGACGGTGAACACTCACGTTTTGGCGCGATAAGCAGTCAAAATGTCGCCACACACCTAGGTGTTTTCAGATTTTCGCACCTCATCAACGGTTCACGGAATCCATATAAGATTGTTCGCTTTTTTAATGAGTTTTGACAATGTTTTCACTTTTTTTTGGCTTCATTTATTAAAGGATGCGAACTCTCCCGACTTACCTGTTCGTTGGTTAGATAAATCAAAGTTGACTCTTCGAAATCGGATGCCTGTTTGTCCAATAACTTTTTTGTCATTATATTTTTGTAAGTTTATGTGAAAGAAACACAATTGCTTAATTCAATAATGAACCTACTGAGTAGCTTAGCGCAGCGCTGGGTAAAGTTTCCGCTATTAAATAAATAATACAAATAGATAAACAAAGTACACGAAAAGGCATATAGATTGGACAAACACCACACGACCACACGTCCAAATGTGGATTAAGTTAAATTAACGAAATAAATATATTCTTTCACAGTTCAAATTTATAACAATCATGTCTCAACCATTACTTAGCTTAATAATTTTTAATAATGTTATATATATTTGAAATGCTTTAATCACTATCTATTATATTTTTATTTTGTATGAGATTGAACCGCACACTGACAGCCTAATTAGGTCTAAACGACGTAACATCGTTGACTACTTAACTTATCTATATAGGTAAGTATTTAAACAAGTGTACATCCAAAACTGGCACCAAATGGTTCATACGTGTCATTAAATAACATAATAAATCTTGTCATAATAATAAATAAATAAAAACTCCAATTACAATTTGTTCACAACATTGTTCAAAGTAAACGTTAACAGTAAATTATCATCGATTGTTGAAAGTTTTGTTGCCATAATAACTGTCTTTCTATCTATCAATGTTTTGGTGTTACGTTACGCCTTGAACCTCCAAAAAATGTTGATGAAACAGCTGTTTTATTATTTACAAACACGTAGCCTTCTTTTTCTTCTTCTTCAGCCTATAGTCACCCACTGCTGACTGTAGGCCTCCTCATATGGACGCCATCTTGTACGATCTTGGGCTTTTTCTAACCAATTCCTTCTATGACTTTTGTGATGACAATGATATAAATTAGGAGTTTTTTAGGGTACCTACCAGCAGAGCACTGGCCACTGGTCGACGACACGACTGAGTCTTTTGAAGTTAGGGAAAATTGAGAGGAATGTTAGTAGGTACTCGTATTGTTAAATTGTCTCAAATACTTTTGGAGCAAATGCGACTTCATAATTGAATCATTGGAACCTGAGATGTTTAGTTGCGAGGCGGGGGTCAAGGTCGCAGGGGATGTCTCGTATCCTTTGGGCCGTAAAGGCGTTGCTTTCAATCTCTCATCCTTTTAAATAGCTAAGGATGCTAGGCCTTTGCGGTTTCGCTCAATAAATACATTCGAATATTTTTTTTGCTGTTTCAATGACGATAGCTGTGTAGAGAAGTAAACATCATGTACATAAATACTACATACAAGTAATGACATGCATATTGAAGTCTTTTTTTCTCGATATTCTGATTAAGAATAGCATTTTTTTTTGGAGAAACAACTTCAAAATGCTTCTGAGAATTAGTTTACTCAAATGGAAAACATTTTTTAATATTTTTATTTGTTGTGCGGGCAAAGGCGTCTATAATTGAAATCAAGTCATCACTACCATTGATGGCTTGACCACGCTTGCCGAATGCGCGTTGGTGATCAAAACCAGATCACAAAATAAGGAGACCCAGAAGGTCAGCTTAATACATACCGCGCAGGAGCAACGCACATATACACCCTCTCACGGACACGTCACGGAACAGCTCGGAACAGTCCGAGCTAGGGTTGCCAGGTCACCAAACCTAATAGCCGGATAGACCAGCCAGTTTAGCCGGACATTTGGGTAAAAAGGCCGGACACCCTACATTATTGAGGATTATGTGTCTCAGTATTAATAGGTACCTACGACAAAAAAAAGTATGTAAAATCAAACCTTTTTGACTATTACCATAAATTTTGTTAAATTCTATTGCTATTCCTTCCTTAAAGGGCGGCAACGCATCTGCGATTCTTCTGGTCTTGCAGGTGTCCATGGGCGGCGGTGATTGCTTCCCATCAGGTGACCCGCCTACTCGTTTGCCTCCTTCTAATATATGTATAACAATAAAAAAATAAAAAATATAAATAAAATCGAATGCCAAATTAGTCTAAGTACTTTATTAATCTTTATTAATCAAAAAAAAAGTAAAAATGTAAAAAGCCAGACACCGTTTATTTTGACCGGACGCGCAATCAAAAAGCCTAACTATTCCGGTTTTATCTGGACGCCTGACAACGCTAAGCGCAGCTGTCGCACGATTCCGTATCCGTGAATGGTTGTCTATGTGTGTGTTGCTCGTTTGTATGAAGCTTACCTATGCCACACCAATGACACTCCGTGTACGTGAGAGCTCGAGCGCCCGCCGGTGACCTTGAGCGGAACGTGTAGACGCTAGGGTTGATATAGTCAGTCCGTGCGTGCGGTGCGCAATACAGAGTCACACACAGACGCTCGCTCGCTCGACTCAGCCCTTGGCCTAGGCGGCCTCCAGACCGCCACTCCACGCCCCGCGCGCCGCGCAAGGCCCCCGCGCCGATCCAGACACCCACACATAGCCGCGAGCGATTTTACGAGCACACATGCTTAAGTGTCGCTTCTTTTCGCGGTAGTGTATAATATTCTTTGCCTATGCAGTCTCCTTTTGTGATCCGATGTAGGCAATACTTGACGTTTGTTTGTTGTTGCGCAGGCCGACATGAGCCGGGGGCGCGCGGAGCCGACGCCGCCGGAGTGCGCGGCCGCCGCTGAGATGTTCGACATGTTCTGCTCTGCTGGCACCATGAAGACCATTCTTGCGTGCCACCGCGAGATCTGCCACACCCTCACCCTGAGGCCCAACCGGCTACCCGACTTCTACCCTAAACTCAAGGTAATTATATTGTTTTCTGCTTGCGATATTTACTAGTTTCCTATGCTATTGTATGTTACATCGAGATGACTGATGGGACGTGAAGTTGCGACTATGAGGTGTTGTAGTACCTACAATTGGCATCAAATAGCCAAAGGCTCATAACATAACAAAAGAAATTAAAGACTCAAAAATGGTTGATAGTGTGTTAGAAACCTTATCATGTTACTGAGTTTAGTTTTTCCGTTACTGCTAAGATATTTTTTAACCACTCCTTGGACTTCCTCTGATCGAAAGTTGTTAAGATTGGTGGGCACAGCCGTCGATCGCTGTTTGCCATTTAGATTTAAGATTCTAGCCTTCCGTGAACATTTTATTTTGTTGCCTTGTAAACTCGAAAAGGCAGTCTACCCGCAGTAACTGTGATTTAATCTGTGAGTACGAATAAACTTAAGAGAAGAATAAGATACAGTTTTTGCCATTATGAATTTGTTTTTATAGGACAATAATTACATAATCTTTAAACTTGTAAAAGCCTATAGCAATAATAGCCTGCCTTAGTGTAGTAGCGGCTATAGTAGTTTCTTGTTTTATTGTATCGCGATCGGAAGCTGGGGTAACATGTGCAAGCGAGTCTGCGTAAAATTATTCAATTCAATTCAATTTAAACATTTATTTCAGACATAATATATCAGCGTAGTAATAAAATATTATAAAATTACAAATACAATTACAAATAAAATTACAAATAAAGTTGCGAATAAAATTACAAAAAAAAATTACAATAAAATTACAAATACAAAAATTTTATTAAATTAGTGAAATAAACGAATAAAATAATTAATTATTACACATGCAGCCGAACCCAATGCATCATAAAAGGGCAGTCTACTCGTTCAGCTACAACACGCAGAATGTCATTGGGGCTTCTACGAACACGTCTCAGCATCGAGGCTGCTCTCTTCCGAAGAATAGCATGAAATCCATCGGTATGAGCTTCCGCGAACATGCCTGATACACTGCAGTACCGTGGCAGCCCCAACAGCACCCTGAACGCGTTGTTGTACTGCATACGCAAGGCGTTGATGGTTTTTTGCGTAAAGTTGACCCACAGGTTACACGAATAGAAAGACTGGCAATAAGCCTTAAAAAGTATCACCTTAACGGGTTCTGTACATCGTGCAAACCTGCGAGCCAACATATTGCATCTTACCGCCAACGCTCTCCGCTCCCTTTCTGTCCTCGTTATCAGAAAGGTCCTCTGTAACCCAGTGACCCAGATATTTAAAATGCGATACTTGTTTTAGTGCAGTACCATCAAGAAAGACTTGAGGTACTGATGTGATATTGTGACCCCTAGACTTAAACATCAGCAGTTCACTTTTCTTAGCATTGTATCTTAGTCCATGAGCGCCAGCATACTTCTCACAAATACTAAGAAGTTTTTGAATGGCAATAATCGAGGGGGCCAGCAGTACCATGTCGTCTGCATAGCTGAGATTATTTATATACTTTCCGTCTATGGAGCAGCCAACACCGGCGCCGCTGAGCTCCTCGACAAACCCATTCACGTACAGATTAAACAGGCGGGGTGAGGTTAACCCCCCCTGTCTCACACCACATCTGAGCCTGTACTTTTCAGATACACTCCCGCCCATCGGACAACATTTGGGTTTTTGTACCAATAGTCAAAAACATCGACTATTTCCCCTGGGAGACTCGTATCAGCCCTCATTTTATCCCACAACAACTCATAGGACACCAGATCGAAGGTCTTCGATATGTCTAGAAAACACGCATATACTGGGGTTTTCCGATCAGTATAATACCGGACGGTATGCTTCATGCAAAGTATCGCAGCCTCTGTAGACAGTTCAGACCTAAATCGGAACTGTGCATCATTCAACTTCAGATGACTGTTTAAGATGCGATCAAGCAGACCGTCCAGTACCTTAGCCACAGTAGAGGCCAACGAAATAGACCTATAGTTGGTTTTGTCTGTTGTTTTGGTATTATTGACAGAACCTAATCCTTTTGTCGCGTTGCGCTGCTAATGTTCAAATGATCGACTCACAAACATATACTCGTAGGTACATATTCATTATAGTGACTAAAACGTTTTTAAAAACAAAATACATGTATGTACACATCAACCAAAACTCAAATTTCATCAATACATTTTCAATCATATTATTACCAGGTGGGTTACTCTTGAAACACAATTGCAATAATCAATTTCCAATCCCAAATCTAAAAAATTCTAATGGCACTCTTAAAAGCGATAATAGCGCTACATTGGAATTAAATTGCGTGGAAATTGAGTAAACAAATTATTATCGAGATGGGGAGTTCCGAAATTGCGAAACTTATCCCAATATCGATACATATTAATCGCATTGGAATTGTATTGAGATTGAGTTTGCGTCAAGAGTAGCCTACCAGAGGTCGGAATTAGGTAGAGTTATTTATGTACTTGCATCGAAAAGATGATATCAATATGGATCTTCCCGGGATTTCTAATGAACAATCCCGTGTGGCCAACAATACTTATTACAAATAAACAATAAAAAGAACCTCAGAGATATATAAGACAAATAAAACAAAGATAATTAACATACAATTTTTATTAGTATTTACATTAATTCACAATACAAATTATTAATTGTCTTAAGCAAATTCTCATACTTATAATTCGCCTTTTTTATAAATACGAAAACACTTTTGCTTCTCGCCTAGACTCGTCAGGTTAAAATTAAGGTTAAAAATTAATCTCGGAATTTGAGGCATATCCACTTTATTCTTTCGCTGTATGAAATCAGTGTAAGTACATAAATAACTCTACCTAGGACTTCTTGGCGGTAAAGTGAAGAGTCATGTCTGCGGTTTTGTTTTATATTCTTAAATTTGTGTTATATCGAGTATTAATGTGAAATAATGGTGGATTATTAACCGTGAGTGTGCATGAGTGTTAGCAAATAAAACAAAACAGTGCACGTCACTTTTCAAATTCTCTCAAGATGTCCACCCAAGAACTTAGTAAAGCCCCACATCTTTACTGAGATATCATTTATATATCATTTCTCACTTCTCATTTCTCATTTCTATTATCATTCATCATCATCATCATACAGGAAAGAAATATTGTTTATTTATGTATTACTTGTAAGAAAAATTACTTTGACACTGGCTAAATGTGCTAATCGCACGAAGCCATCAACAAAAGGAAAAAAAAACTCTACCTAATTCCGACCTCTGTGTCTTATTATCATTAAGGCATAAAGTTCAGCGTCTATTGAGGAAACACAGTTTGTGGTTGGTAGATGTGCAGGCGAGTGTACTTTGTGTTTAGATGTCTAATGATAAATCAGACTCGAAATCGACGGCTAATTACGCCGTCCGCATAATTATATCTATTATTATAATTAAGTATATCTCACGCCCACATTCAAATTCAAAAAAATTAACTCAACCCAAACAAACACCATTAATATTTCACATTTATATTCGGCAAACCACGAATTCTCGAAAATTTTAAAATTTACTGCAAGCATGACAGTGCACTTTCCCGCCGCGAAGTGCCGCGCAAACACTAGGGCGCCGGGCGTGTAATTATATTCCAGCGTGTTCCAGGTGTGCGGCTCGTTTCCGGTAAGTGCGCGCACTTGGCAGGCTGCCACTCAGCGGTGAGGATTGCGGATGCTCGTTTCCAGGGAATTTTGTCGCTATCCCGAATACGAGCCAATCGGGAAACTAGAACTACCGCATTACATAGATAGATTGGTTATTTTTACAGAATTTCCTTTTATCTTGTTTATTTTGAACAAAGAAAGTGTGACGACAAAGCCGCTTCTGGGTTTCTTGCCAGTTCTTCTCGAATTCTCGATACAAGGCCTCTGCTCGTAGTCCAACAACCCTTGGAGAAATGTTTATATTATGATATTTATAAACAAAATGTAGATTGTTAAGGCAATGTTATATTACAATGTGATTGACTGCATTTCAAAGCAGCTGGTAGTACGATTATAATGCGTAACTGCTGCCAGCTGCATTAAGGCGAAGGGTAAGGCACACTAGCGCTACCAATTGACAATTTGACAGTTACTAACGGACCGGATCTTTTTTTAAACATTGCGTACCGTCCGATAACAGGAAAGCATCCATGGTATATATTTAATAATTGTGCACTACTTTTGTTGCGTGATTTATTCACAAAACGGGCTATCGCATTTATTCACAAACAATGGCCACTTTTGGTATTAGCGAATGAATACAAAAACAAACCTAAAAGTAGTGCACAATTATTAAATAATAGATGTTTGCCTAGTGTCGGAAGGTCCGCAATGTTTGAAAAAAAAATCTAGTTTAGCAGTTATCAAATTAAATCCATTAGCGGCGCTAGTGTGCCTTACTTACCCTTCGCCTTAAAAAGAGAGATTGCTTTTGACACATTGTGACATTTGTGAACGCTCTAAGTCTTCATAATTATGTTTTATTATCAAACGACCCTCCGGCTACTCAGTTAATTACCTGCTGGTGACATTCTGAAATCTTCTGAAGATATGGGGAGGGGTAAGGAGGAGGGGATAATTTAATTGAGGACTAGATAGATCTGTCGGTGAGATCTAGCTTGTCACGCTTTCAAGTACACTCCGAGCTATGCTGTCTCTCAAACTCTAACAATCTAACTTGAGAAGATGATTTACGTAACTTAACTGCTTAAATGTGGAGCATCTTTAATTTAACGCTGCTAGAATGTAAATTTTTTTGTTGCAATCTAATGAACACTTAAATGCATATCAAAACTTTTTTGCGTCACAGTTTTTGCGTCTTAACCTGTCATCTACCGTGAATACAGACACAATAGAATTTTAATTGTTTATGGCACTGATCAGTGCTCGCAAAGCTCGCGGCAGATGACAGGTTAATGTGGTTTTCATTGACTTTTTTATTTTGGTTAATAGGTATATCGTTACAAGTTGGTATTTTATTTGTTTATTTATATAGACCTGTTCAGAGTCTACATTGCGGAATAAAAAACAGTACATGTGTTCGCGACGAATGAGTTAACAATTTAAATATTTAATTTGTATTAATTTTAAATTGTTACATTATATGTTATTATAATATATCAATGTTCAATTCTTAACCCATCTGTAACTACATTACATAAGTTGACATTCAAAGATTGCATCCTTGGAAAGATTTTCCAAACCTATAATTAGTTTTAAAGTACATTTCGCCTACTCGTATAAGTTTGAGTAGCAAAGTGCTGAACCCTCGGTCAGATATCAAGCTTTGAATTTCAATCGATCGCTACGTACTATAATAGCCACTCCTATGGGAATGCGCCGGTGTTACTAACTAGTTCTGAAATCAATATCAGCTTTCGTAGATATTTCTAGATAAGTTTACATCATGCTCGAAGGACTATTTGGTGTATTTGTGTACTTTATCTTTGCCATTTGCCAATCGAAGGCGTTTTTTAAACCGTTGGTGAGGGTTGGTAGCTGGAATCGATTATTTCATTAAGGAAACTTGGCTATCTCACATAAACGTAAAGAAACAACAATGCCACTGACATTGCTTTTTTAGAGCAACACACTTGAGTAAGATGGTGGTAGCCATAAAGTCAAGTGCTTGTCGTAACCCTGCCAGAAATAGCACCACTTGGACAATTGATCACACTGGCTTTGTCAAGGACCGTCGAATAAATTCCCCTAAGATGAGAACTCGTTCGATGTCGCAGCTGTTTCGATTGCTATATCTTGCAAGTTGACAACCGTCGTAAACGAACTTTTTGATATAATGTCGGGTCTGGGCGGTTGTGGTACCGTCGTTGTTTCGCATTTACAAAAAGCGAGTGCTTTAGCTACTTACCTTGGGATCAGAACAATGTCTGTGATGTTATCTAATAATAAAAAAAACAACTTTCGCAATGCCATAAGTGACCAAATGATTGTATCTTGAGTTCCTCCATATGTTCGAAGGGCACGTAAGCCGTCTCGTCCCCGGCTGTTGTAGTACGAAGACAATCTTTAAAACTCCACCAATCCGCAATGGCCCATCTTGGTGGGATGTGGCCTGACCTCCCCATATGTTACTATTGGTGTGGAATGCCGAGCCGATAGGCTGATGATGAACATGAAAAAGTTAAACCAAGAATTTAAACGGGTATTAACGCAAACTAATTAGTGAAAAGGTATCATACCTTCTTTATACCCTTATTATTATTATCTCCTTTATTTATTTTCTTTCTTAAAACTAGATTTTTACAATATTTTAATACAAAAACAATAAACATTATAAAAACCTAATCCTAGAGTACCACCAGCAGCGGGGCAGGGCCCAAGCTACCGGTGGTCAGGGCTGCAAAGTGAGGAACCTTCTGACAATACGTGCCGTGTCTAGGAGTACTGCCTTTTGCATCTTTTTTTTTATTATTATTACTATTGTTATTATTATTATTACTATTATTTATATATTAAAAGTGTACATGAAAAAGTTGTCCGAAGTTTTGCAACTTTGTTAAAAAACTAACGTTTTCTAGAGAAAAGAGATAGAGAAAAGAGAAATAAAAAGATAACTATAAAATTGAATTGTTAATTAGAATTAACAATTCAATTTTATAGTTATCTCTTTATCCGTAGAACTCTAAATGTGCTTCAAGTGTTTACGCAGCCGGCTGGAGCACCTGTACAATCATACTGTGCTCCATATGGAGGGCTTGAGCGGGTCTGATATAAACAGACACATGTATTCTCAGCGGCACGTGCCAATTCGATACAATAACATATGCAAATATGTTTGCAGAACGTTATAATGCAAAACTGCGCGATTATTTGTAAATATGGATGTCTGACAGTGACGATCGTATTTCTTTAGCTTTAATGAACTTGTCGAGTCTGATGTAATCGACACTACGATATATAAAGATTTTGTTATCGATGGTTCAAAAATGTGTTCAAATGTTCAATGTGTTCAAAATCGATTAAATTAAACAAAGAGGAGTATTTGTAATGCATATTAATCATGTTTAATATGGCTTATATCTTTATTGTGTTTTAAAAAGGTTTCTGCCATTAATATCCTTTAATTTAAACAACGCCTCATAGGCCGATTAGCACAAGCGCTTGACCCGAAATCCCGGGTTCTATTCCTAGTTCGGGTAATGTGCGATTCGGATTTTTTGATGCGTAGCTCAGTTTTGTAATCACCGTGGCGATTAAGTCAATACCTATTAATTGTAGCGATGACTTGATTTCTATGATCCTGCATCAGAAAAACCTGTTTTTGCCCAGTATATACCAATGGTTCATATGTGTTCGATAACACTGCTTTAAACAACACATTGTAGAATTTATCTGTGAACTGTTCGTCGCATGAGTGCCAACCCTGGCGCAACATAGTTCTTTGTCATTCATACTTGTAATTGTTTGCTGTGCGTTTCATATGTTTCTATTGTGTTCGGATTCTAATTGGCCTCTCGGAGATATCCAGCAATTAATTTAGAAGGTGCATAACATCTGCTAATTACTTACGTGATGGCTAAGACGATTGCATTTTGCTTGTTACAACTGTGTAGTTATCTGTCCTGTGTTATGGTAATTAGAATTAACTGAGAATTGTAAGAGACTTAAGAGTTTTAATGGTAATAGAAAAAGTTTAATTACATATTCAGTGAGGTGGTTTTACCTACACGTCTGGTAGATGCTAAACTGGAGGATCGCGGCTTCGATTCCCGCGTAAATTATTTTGGTGATATTGGATGCCAGACACGCACTATATATGGGTGTTTTGTGTTTTCCTTCTAACTCATCATCATCATCATCATCAGCTCATTTATGTCCCCACTGCTGGGGCACGAGCCTTCCCTTTGGATGGATAGGGAAAACGGGCCATAAACCACCACGCGGGCCCAGTGCGGATTGGTGGTTGTTAACGACTGCTAATGCAGCCGGGACCAACGGCTTAACGTGCCTTCCGAAGCACGGAGGATTCCTTCTAATAGCTGCCAGACAATTATACAAAATTACTAGCTGACCCGGCAAACGTCGTTTTGCCATAAAAAATAAAAAAAAAATTTGGGGGTGGTCTACCCCTAACATTTAGGGGGATGAAAAATAGATGTTGGCCGATTCTCATAGATACCGGATGACCCGGCAAACGTTGTTATGCCATAAAAAATAAAAAAAAAATTTAGAGGTGGACTACCCCTAACATTTAGGGGGATGAAAAATAGATGTTGGCCGATTCTCATAGATACCGAATAAGCACAAAAAATTTCATCAAAATCGGTCAAGCCGTTTCGGAGGAGTATGGCAACGAAAACTGTGACGCGAGAATTTTATATATTAGATTAATTGCCACGTATTGGAATAGCAGACAGAGGGCAGAATGGGGTGCACCGTCATCATCCAATGATATTATAGGTGCAAGATAAATATTGACCTATAAATGTTCCACTGCTGGGCTTAGATGAGTAAGCTCCGCCTTTGGTGGGTTGTAATGACCGTCATGACACGAAAACAACACGGACCAACGGCCGCACGAGTCATATATGTTTCAATTTGTACACCCATCCAGGGAACTACCTGTGCGAAGATTGCTAACACGCAGGATTGCAACCGCAAGCTCAAATTACTGTTAATTTGCTAACCATCCATTATGCTGGCATTGCGAATGTAGCTTAGCTTGCACGATCGCTACTTGTGCGAACTAGCCTTGGTAATTGAATTGTCCTTGATAATTATCTACACTTTAGTTACCTATATTTTTGTATTTTTAACCGCCTCGGTGGCCGCGTGGTAAAGCGCTCGGCTCGAATGCTCAAAGGTCCAGGTGGGTTACTCTTGAAACACAATTGCAATAATCAATTTCCAATCCCAAATCTAATAATTCAAATGGCACTCTTAAAAGCGATAATAGCGCTACATTGGAATTAAATTGCGTGGAAATTGAGTGAACGCAAATTATTATCGAGATGGGGCGTTCCGAAATTGCGAAACTTATCCCAATATCGATACATATTAATCGCATTGGAATTGTATTGAGATTGAGTTTGCGTCAAGAGTAGCCTACCAGGTCGGGCAAAGCATTTCGTGTTTTTCGATAGCCCGGGTTTGTGATCACCACCCCGCTATTAGGCATGCGGACGACTTGATTGAACGATGACTTGATTCCAACGATGCGATGGAACAATGGAAATGGACCTTTACCCAGTAGTGGGACAGTATACAGGCTATTTTACTTTTTGCTATTCTATATGCTAAAAGTGTAAGTTAATAATTAGTTGTGGGACGAGCAATACCTCGGTCTCTTCACAGTTCGAAACGATAGGATACAATCATTTGTATCCTAAATTCACAGTCAAATATCACAAATTATGTTATATGAAGAGCAGAACCTTCTGAAACAAGTATTATTATTTAGTTATTAGTATATATTTAATACATTTTCAACCATATGCATAAGGGAGGCCTCACACACACGGTTTCCTGATTAGGTTTCCGTTTCAGGTATTCAGATTCGGAATTCCGTAAGCCTAGCGCATACATTCTGTTTTTTCTATTCGGAATTAATATTGCCAGTACGTAGAGTGACGCCTTCGTGTTAGCACGTTTT
Source organism: Eudonia mercurella (assembly GCA_963082485.1). NCBI lineage: Eukaryota > Metazoa > Arthropoda > Insecta > Lepidoptera > Crambidae > Eudonia > Eudonia mercurella. Next base: position 29,620,623 of record OY720022.1, read on the forward strand.
AACATGGACGAAGAAAGCTGTTTACAAATCTGCTCCCACGCCAAGTCTTTTACATCTCTATTGTTATAGTCGTTATTATTAACGTCCCATAAGCACACATCTACACACATTATTAAATTTCCAGGCTCACATTTTGTTAGACAAAATAAACAGAAAAATGATAAACGTCAAAAATTAAATCTAATAAAAATATCAGTAGCACACGTCCACTCAATACAGCGCTGATGCGGCTTCTGAATGGAAAATTCCGTTCCGTCCGTTCGTGTGCGGCCGGTAAACCAAAAACTACGCGAGCGCTGCGTTCGGAATGACGTCATTCGATTTTTTTCCGTTTATCAAACCTGAACGGCGGTCTGGAGCCCGGAACGAACGTCAGGTTTTTTCTTGATGGAAAATATACTAACGTTTGCGCCCTGGTGTATATTGTGTAGGTAACGCGTGCAATCAGCTCTCCGAAATTGAATTCCCGATACGGAAACCTAATCAGGAAACCGTGTGTGTGCGGCCTCCCTAAGACATAAAGTTCAGAGTCTATTGAGGAAATTTGGCAGTTTGTGGTAGTGTACGGTGCAGCGCTTAGTTGACCACGCTTGACAGTTCACCATAAATTTATCAGATGACGTTGATGTACGAGTCTTGATTATGTATCAGAGATTTTGCGAATTGTGCAGCCGTGTGTGTGCCAGGCTATCGGCTGGCGGCGTATTGAACATTGCATATTGCTATATCTGTAATAAGCTTGCTCTGCCCCGACTTATCTGTGCGATAAGATTAGTCTGTTAACTTGCTAAACGCGAACGTTAAAAATATTCGTGGCTGATTGATGGTCTTACAAGTATGCTATTTTTGGTACACTATAATCTTGAGACTTACATCCATAGAACAGCACAAATCCTTGGTGGAGACCTTTGTCCAGCAGTGGACGTCTTTTGGCTGAGATGATGATGATACATCTATATGCTTTGTAAAAGCGGTTCTGAATAGAATCATTATATACGCAATATCTTCACTTGATTGTAGAAAAGGCTACTAATGTAATGTAAAAATGGAAGTACCATCTTAGGTCTCTAAGGCCAAACAAAGGTCATACATGTTTTATCAACCTGTTAATTTATTAGCGAGGGTGAAAATTAGCACAATATACAGGTCGGCTTTTTTATCACCATCCAAACCTTCTGAGATGACTCCCGTGATACAAACGAACAACTTTTACTATTGGACCAACTTCCTAACTCGAAAAAAAATCAGCTGTTCAATACAAAACATCAATATTCATTCGACCAAAATGTATGGAGCAGCTGATTTTTTTTTTTTCGAGTTAGGGAGTTTGTCCAATAGAAAGAGTTGTTCGTTTGTATCACGGGAGTCATCTCAGAAGGTTTAGATGGTGATAAAAAAGTCGACCTGTATATCGTGCACTTTAATTTCCCATAAAAACCCTCTACCTAGAAAAAACAGCTGTTTCTGCTTGTCATTAGTGATTCACGCTTTCTTGTATGAATCGTTATGTATTTTTGTACGCTTTCGATCAATACCTCTGCTAACTATAGATTTGTATTCGAGAATTGCATAGCTTAGCTGCGCGTGCACTGCATGTGGCCGGTGTTAGTACCTACTTACTATTATTTAATCTGTGCCGATGTTTGATTTCTGTAATATTTTTGCGCATGACTCGAATTGAATGGTTTTACCAGTACGTTAAGCAAAATATTTAATTTATGACGCAACGCATTGGTAATAATGGAACTTTAAACTACCATACCATTTGGCTGTGCTTTTTACAAGACTATGTTCACTGTATGCTTCCTTAAAATAAAGTAAATGGATAAAAGTAAATTGTGTCATAATATCAGGAATACATGTAAATAAGTTTTAAATTATGAATGAAAGCATTTTACGCAAATTTTCCTGCGAACAAATTACAATTGTAAGATGGTTCGAATCCCGCTCGTAATAATTTTTTCAACACTTTTCCAAATTCTAACCTACAAGTTTATTGATATGATTGCCTTTATAGGTTTCCGTTACACTCCACCGCCATTCTCAACTCAATGTCACATACTAACAAGATCCATGTTTGTTTAGATATATCCGTAGTGCATCTACTGCAACTATATACGATAATTGAGGCGTCGACGTTAACAAGGATGTGCCAGAGAGGCAATTCAACACATACCCGATAGATTTTGAGGGCAAGAGCATTGTAGGCCGTTGTACTGACTTACAGCATTGGTGGAGTTTATTTACCTAGTTTATTTACATTTCAAGCACGTTAGCATTGAAACAGACCTGGGGATAAACGATGGGGCACGTAAAGCCGTTGGTCCCGGCTGCATAAGCTGTCGTTAACAACCACGGCACCGCACTAGGCCCGCGTGGTGGTTTATGGCCCATTCTCCCCATCCATCCATAGGGAAGGCTCGTGCCCCAGCAATGGGTACATTATGAGCTGGTGGTGAATGCTCCAAGCTAAACTAAGCAAATATACTCTTATAAATTCATGTAGAATGAAAGATCCCGCAGGTGGAACCGAAAACCATTTAGAATCATGTTCTTGCATGAACATCTCTTGACTCGTTGATATTTGGCGGAGTCCTATAGTGTGTGTGCTCTTACTTTCTGAGGATAATTCTACTCTAGTATACTTTTCTTAGAATACACCCAATACGTTATAGATATATGTTTTCAGTAGCTTTCCTATTCTGGCGACTTGTAATTAGTATCTGCAGGTTTCTTATGAAACCTACTTCAGGCACCTGGCTCTCCCAAATTATAAGAAACGATGTATATTAGTAGGTATATTCTAAGCCAGTTTTAATTGTGTAAGTGCAGAGAAAATAAACTTTTTTATTAATAACTAGCGGCCCGCTTGCGACTTCGTCTGCTCGAGTGAACACCCGTATCCTATAGAACCCTATAGCAGCGCCTCCAATCCTGGGTCCAATGACATGCATGTATTATACAATGTATATAAATACATATATACATATAAACCTTCCTCTAGAATCACTCTTTATATTGCTGAAAACTGCATTAAAATCCGTTACGTAGTTTAAAAGATCTAAGAGGGAGCGACTTTGTTTTATACTATGTAAAGATTTTTAATATGTAATACGCAAACTTGAACTCCACAGTCGAAGCTGTCAAGCTCATGGAAGGCGCAGGCGCTATTCAAGAAGTTCGACGCGCGCGCCAATCACAAGGTGTACGCCAAGGGGCGCGCCAGCTCCGCCACCAAGGTGCTAGTGATCGGGGCGGGGCCCTGCGGCCTGCGCGCCGCCATCGAGTGCCAGCTTCTCGGCGCCAAAGTGGTGAGAAGACTATAACTAAAATCACTATTTAACAATTTTTTTATATGGGCACGTTTGAGTGGGCGCAAATTAAATGTTCACAGTCGTTTATTCAATAAATTATTATTTTTTACACTTAGTTTTGAAATAAATAAGTGTTTACGTCGCACCAAAAATACATATTACGGCTTCCGCCCATGACCGACTTTGGAAGACGATAATCGGACCGATTTTTACGCATTAGTACCGATTTTGTGATCGACTTTCTGTAGGACGCTTGCGTTGCAACATAGAAATCCATACGTTTCAATTTCAGCGACTAAATGACGCAGTCGGGGTGGGGGCGGGGGCACTTAAGTGGACGACTTCATATTTCACGAAACTTAGCTTTCTTTCCTTTTTTTAAATTCATATATATGGATTTATCTAAAATATAGATTTACGTGTCACGATACATCCGCTAGCCGTATGCAGTGTTACCGGCTTGGCACAGTTGCATTATCCACGAAATTTTCACTCTCGCTGCTTAATTCATTTGTCCGTTTCAGTGGCTCGTTGTGCAAGCGCTTGCCTAGATACATTTTGTGACGTTTGTTGTACCTGTAGAAATACATGAATATTAAAGGCATGCGTGAGGAACCTTACACCTTTACCCAAGGTCTGATACGCTTACTGAGCACAATTAAAAGTGATTATTTGAGAATCAAAAACTATTGGTCACAGTGATTAAAGTGTAAAAAGGAAATTCTAATCATAATTTTCATTGCCTTGTTTTACTGTATAAATGTTTATAAGAAACAATTTATAAAATGCTTTTACACATGTAAATATAATTAATACATATCGAGTATTTATTGGCCACTCTTATTCTAATATTGAAATCAATATTTTCTAAATTCAATCGCAGTAGAAAACCTTCTAAATTTTCAATGGGCATAGTTGCAATGGTATCGGATATAATAGCCTGGGGTGAAGGTCGCTCGAACTGTATCGCTTTAAGTATTTAGCATGAATTTTGTATAAACTTTACCCTATTGGATAAGCTGACACCAACTGGAGGTTAAAAGAACCCAAACTATCCCAGGCATCGGTACTAGGTGCCTGAAGTCTATGGTCCCTAACCACCTCCGCAAATGCTGGATGCATACACTTTGCAAGAATCTTTTACCCATTAATACATTTTTCATGTTTTGTTATCATCAAAAAATCTAATAAAAATGTTTTTTTTTTTAAATTTTATGATGTTTATTCTCGTTCGGAGACTATAAAGTAAAATGTTGAGAGTTAACAATTTTTTTTAACTGTACCTCTTCTTATTTTACCTCTTTGGAAAATTATAGGAATTTTTTTTCTGACCGAGGGGTTCCTAAGCGACGCCATAGGCAAGTGCCTTTTTTTGCCTTTAGGTTAATCCGGTACTGCTGGGATGGTTCTGCAGTTCTTTTGTAACGGGCATGCAGTCGACTTGTTTCAATACTTTTTCTTCCTTCCAGGTGGTGATAGAGAAGCGCGATCGCATGTCCCGCAACAACGTTCTCCACCTGTGGCCGTTCGTTATTCAGGACTTGCGAGCGCTCGGTGCCAAGAAGTTCTTCGGCAAGTTCTGTGCCGGCTCCATCGACCACATCAGCATCAGACAGCTGCAGTGCATCCTTATGAAGGTGAGTGCTCATGGGTCCTGACGTGGACTACAAGCGGGCCCGATTCACTTTAAGTAATTGTGGTGTTGTTATAAGTAAATACGCCTCTGCACATCAAACTATTCAAAACTGTCAAATTTCTTCAATAAATATTCAACCATATGCTATATACATAAAGTTCAAACTGTATTAAGGAAATTTGACAGACAGACAGATTACCACAGTCTGATGCACATGAGTAAATACCCGAACAGAGTTCAAGCTTCTTTAGAGCGCGCTGCGACAGGTACGCTACTACCGCAGCACGGTTATGTGTGCGTGACCTCTCACTGACGGGTTCACGTATCCGCGTTCACGCGCCCGCCGCGAGAGGACAAACCGGGTAGGCTACTCTTGACGCAAACTCAATCGCAATACAATTCCAATGCGATTAATATATATCGATATTGGGATAAGTTTCGCAATTTCGATAATAATTTGTTCACTCAATTTCCACGCAATTTGATTCCAATGTAGCGCTATTATCGCTTTTAAGAGTGCCATTTGAATTTTTTAGATTTGGGATTGGAAATTGATTATTGCAATTGTGTTTCAAGAGTAACCCTACGGTTTAAACCGGCACAGCCAGCGGACAATCTCAGTGAGTGTCACACACGTTATTTCGTGTTATAAACTGTCATCGCTCGTAAAATATTCTAATTATGTGAGGTTTTGTTATGTTTGATTTAAATTAGAGTGGTTTACTGTAAAATATGGTTAATTACTGTACAAGTGTGTATGAATAATGCGAGAAATATTACCTATATTGTTTTCTTAAGTTTACGCGAACACCACCACATTGAAATGAAACAACTTTTACCAACACCTCAGTCTCCCTGTTACCACGGACGCTGCAATGTTCGAAACGTCAGGATAAACATTAATTAAACTAATCTATAAAATAAACGCGAATAGATCCATAATGCATTGCCCTAATACAACACGATCATCGCGCGAGTAAGCGATGCGACCATCGTACGAGTCGACGGTCAAACATATTGATCTAGAATAGGTGTCCTAATAGGCGATCGCGCGATACATTCGCGCGACTAAAATGTTTAAAAATCTATTCCCGCGAACTTAGTTCGTGCGAACGCGCGATTAAACCTATTAATGATGAATAGATGTCCTAACTGAGGTTCGCGCGATGATCGCGTCGCGTCGGTAGGGTGCGGGGAGAGGGGCAGGGCTAACCGGACCTAACCGGAATGCGCCCACGCGTCGCGTCCAGGGATATTATACTATACGTACTATAATTATGGTATACGTGTGGCGTATCTAGTATTTTAACATAGACTAGTATTAAATAGATTGTTAGCTTAAACTAGTTTGTATGTTTATTGTTTGTATTTCTTTGTTTGGTGTAGCTTATTATACTTAAATATGTAACAATGTTAGATTTATAAATATATGTAATTATTTACATATGTATAGATAGTATGCACACAATTAGTATTATAAAACAATAAGTAAATAGACTAATAATAAATGTAACGTAGCGTTCAACAAACATTCTGACAATACAATCATATTTTGTGTTTTAATATTTTCACTAATGACCGGCTGAGTACTTCTATTGTGCGATGCGCCGGCGACGGCAGCGCCGAGCGGCCAAACCGGTTTTGTATTCAGCCAGCCCGTGCCCCAGTGTCCCTCCGTCGCGCGTCTTTCCCAGCCAACAGTCGCACTGAAATCTCTGCTGTTGACGGATCGTTATTGATTTCGCTATTACCACAGTTTTAAAAGCAAACAGTTGGGTATCGAACGTACTTCGCAGAGCAATGGAGGGGAACCCACGGGGAAGCGGGCGCTGTGGCGAGTGTCCCACAAACAAGCGCAGTTTGTGGGAGCTACCGTGAAGGGCAGCCACGTGCGCGTGCGCCTATTGAATATAATGGCGCATACACATTGTTATGTATACGTTTGTAAGTCGATGTCGAAACACAACAAGAATTTAAAATTTCATATATAATTTCCCTGTGACGCAAGGTAAGTTTTTCCTATAATTTCGTAATAACTTGTACTTTGTCTTTGTTGGAATGTATGTAGCTACATGGATGGTAAACTGTAGATTGTTGCTGAAGTGCAGGGTACTCCAACTACAAGAATAAATGACCGAATTCTTGTGCTCCAACAACAGAATGACTAAATATTATTTTTATTTATTTTGCATTAATTAATAATGAACATTTTTACAACACATAACTATTAACTAATACGTGCCAATACAGACGAGGTTCTACATATAAGCATCAATTCTTTAAAGTTTATATTTAAGATTTTTCATTTTTTAAGCAGCCCGAATGCGAATTCATTATATTGTTAAAAATTTAAATCTGAAATAAACCTTCACGTAAATATTTAGCAGTGCAACATTTGTAAATATGTATAATAGTTTGTTCTTGTTAATAAATGATTATTTTATAAAAATAACGATTATTTGATTTCGAATTTTATGACATCCCTTGCATATCGGCGTGGATACCTACGCGGGCGGCGGCATCGCCCCACATCAAAGGCGATACCCTACTGTATGAAATAGTAATTCTGTGCTATTACCTATCAGTTTTCGTATGGTTTTATAGCTTCGCCTGTATGCCTATTGAGCTGTTTCTTCACCTACTTATTGTGCTGTGTAAATGAACTATCGCTCATTCTTAAACGCAATAAACTGTTGTTTCGAGCTTTGAGACTTATTAATTACCGACACCAAATTGGTGACCCCGAAAAAACAAGAGGATGTCGTTATCTCAAGGCAGCAAACACGGCTACGATGCAGCAGCGTGGACGGGATGCGATCTACCCGCCTCGCAAGAAATATGACGAGTTGGAGTGCGGGTACCACCGCCGGATGATCCAGAATTCTGGTTTGCTCAAATCGAAGGTCAGTTCGCGTTATCTGGCATATCATCAGACATAACGAAGTTTAATTATGTTATAAGCAACCTCGATAACCAGTACTCAAAAGAAGTGAGAGACATTATCATTACTCCACCGGAAAATTATAAATATTTAAAGTTGAAGGCGGAGATCATAAAAAGACTTACGGCATCGCGAAAAAAGAAAGTAAAACAATCATGAAGAGTTAAGGAATAGAAAACCATCCCAATTCCTTCGCCACTTGCAGAGCCTGGCAGGCGCTAATGTCCTGGAAGAGTTCGTGAGAACAATTTGGAGCAGTAGGCTTCCCACTAATATCCAGACAGTGTTAGCTGCCCAACCGTCTACGAGCTTGGAAGTATTGGCTGACTTGACTGACAAGGTACTGGAGATAGCACCGTCATCACCCCACGTCGCTGCAGCCTGCGCCCCGACTCCAGGTTCGTCGTTCGACATTATGGCCAGGGAATCATTATAAGTTTGGTAGTAAAGCTCATAAATATATGTGTGTGGTTTTAAGCAATCGGAAAACAATTTGGGCGGTCGATAATGGCGACAAGCGATTGCCCTAGTTCCGGTCGCTTATTTGTAACTGACTGTATAACTAAGATGCGGTTTCTCGTTGACACCGGCAGCGATCTCTGCGTCTTCCCTCGGTCAGTATTAAAAGAACATAGATCAAAAACAGACTACACATTATGCCCAGTTTTTGCCATCGCGCGATCACGCGATGGTCGCATCGTTTAATCGCGCGATCACGCGATGGTCGCATCGTTTAATCGCGCGATGATCGCGTTATCACGTTGTATTAGGACAATGCCTAAAAGTTGTTTCATTTTAATAATGCCTATTTCACGTAATTTCGCGAACACTTCGATCTTAAAGTAAATATTATAAATATTGGCACGGAAACCTTAGAACGTGTATGTGACTGTACATTTGATCTGCTATGTGAGTGTTTTCCAATTCAGTATTTGAAAGACTTTATGTCAGATCAGAATTTACTTAAATCTGAAAAAAAAACAAGTTATTGAAAAACAAAAACAATAAAAAGATAACATTTAGAGTAAGTAATTTATAAATCTATGAAAAATAAAATAGTAGGTATACATTTTGCGCGCTATAAGGAAGCTTGGACTCTGTTCGGGTATTTACTCATGTGATACAGGGACGTGTGTACCTTTTGACTCCGTCATTGGATCCTCGACATCAAATCACTCCAAGAAAACTCGAGGAAACATTTTAACGTTATAGTAACAATAATTATTTATTTATTTACTATATCTTGTAACATAATAATTAATTATAATCTAAATACACAAACTACTTACAAGTAGACACATATCTTATTGTTATTGTGACTACCTTATAGGTAACTATGTTTTTGTTAACAAAATATAATTATAAATAAATAACAAGACCGTAACAGTGTCTATTCTAACTTATAATAAGTTAATTAAAATACTGTGTAGTGAATGCGAGGAGCTGTTGTCTGACAAGGGTGTAACCTGTTTTCTCTAGATCACTAGCATTTCACCGCAAGGAAAATTCTTCATACAATTCTGTAGCCATAATATTATTTTTTGTAGTAGATGAAGTAGGAACACTTAATAACAGATATTTTTTGGTTTCAGGTGGCGTTGTTGTTGGGCGTGGAATTTCATGAAGGAGTCAGTTTCGAAGAATTGCTGGAACCGACTGTTACAGAGAACTCTGAAAGTGAGTACACAAAGTGTGATGAGTGAATGATTGCCTTAACATATGGCTTTTAGAAATTGGTTTATAAATTAATGTATCTTTAGCTAACATTTAGCGTAGACATAAATGTTACGCATTTTTTTTTTTAATTTAACGTGGAGTTATTCTTTAAGATATTGCACTACAGATCACAATAGGGTCGAAGTGTACCGAGAGTGGAAAACCTGTAGGTTGACTGAGAGAAGAGATTAGAGATTTATTTTTAATTAGTAAATAATTAAAATTAAAGGAAATATTTGATTTGAGCGTCCAGAACCAGCCCCCCAACCGCCTAATTCTCTCGCTTTCGATCGCTTTGAAGGCGAGGCCCTCGCGTCATCTTGTAATATAATATCGAAATATAATATCGAATAATATCGAAATCTATAGCCAATAGCTTTCGATATTGCTTTCGAAATGACAAGATGACGCCTCCTCCTCGCCTCGCCTTCAAAGCGATCGAAAGCGAGAGTGTTAGGCGGACGGCCCCCTGATGGGAAGCGGTCTAATAAATACAACACTTTGCATATACCTCGCACATTTTCAAACCTGAGACTTTAGTTAGTATGCCTCCATGTCTAGAATATTACTTACCCTATAACGACACTGCTAATCGTAGTCGGCGATGGAAGCCGTCCAGCCGCAAACGATTCTGGTTTTAGGGCACACTTACAAATATAGCGGCTTCCTCATTGTAGTGCATGACGTAGGTGGGTCGACGACCTCGCACGCACGCACGCCTTAATTAATCGGCACCGGCATAAGGATCTCTTTGTGGATCGCCTAATTGGCATTGTTTAGTTCAAACGAAATTTGCTCAGTTAGTTGCACTTTGTTTTCGTGTAGCATGTCATTGTGTCGAACAATACCTATATTGTTTTAAATATCAGGCAATATATACCTTGACTTCCGGTCTATAATTTGGCACTTTATATTATCTAAATCAGTCTGGTACTTTCAGTGGAGCAGTTGTTCGATGACAGCCTTTTTATTTCGTTTAGTTAGTTTATGTAGTTCGAAGTATAAGTAAAATGTTATTATAAGTAATTCATTACAATAAATGATGTTGACACACAATAGTGTGTAATAAATAATTTTTGTTCAAAAAAAGGATCAAAAATCAGAAAAAATATATTTTTTTGATGCTTGTAAATATGAGCATAATCCAACGGTTGTAAATAAAAAAATAGATTAGTAAGTAGTTTAAAATTTTTAGGAATAAAAAACAACGAAAACTTGGTCGAGTTTTTTTGCATTGTTATGCTTTGCTGTGTACAGCTTTGAAGATTAAGGGGTTTTATAAATTCTTCTTCTATCATCTTACTTGGGTGTTGAAATGAATACTCAGGATGCGGTACAATAGTGCAGACAAAAGACAGGGAACGATGGTGTAACATGCGTTCCCGCACACAATACTGACATTACACACCCAATGTGTACTGTGTCGCTGCAGGTTAAATAGTTCGATGGCAACTGTTTTTAGTAGTCGATAGTTGGCATAAACAGCTTTGAGAGTGGATTTTTTTTTAACAAACGATTTCATTAATTATTTTATGTATTTAACTAATGAAACGGCCTAAGCTAATTATTCCAATGAATACACAGTTCCAATAACAATTTATTAGTAGCATAAATAAAAGATAAGCAAGTAACAATCACAATAGTATAATATAAATAATAAATATAATCACTCTGTAAGCCAGCATGTAATTGAATAAAATAAATAAATAGCATTCTAAATATTAAGTGAATTAAGTCAACAATAAGGTAAATGAAAATGAAAAATATTAATATTACTTACATAATTAAACAATGACATGGAAAATTGGACTGGACTAAATTGTCGCCAGTTAAAACAAGCTATATGGGATCGCAGAAAATCTCCAAACTTCAGTATGAAGATAGCACTAAATTAAGGTGATGAATAGTGATGATAGAGAAATAACAATAATTGTCAAATTAATTTATTTTTCTTATTGAATGGCTTGGTTCTGGTCTTGGTTTGCACATTTGGCTAGTTAACTTAAGATTTTTGTATAGCGTAGTAGCTAAACTAAACTGAACTGTGTACAACTATTTACCTGTACAGCAGTACAGCAGTACAGCAGTACAAGTAAATAGTAGTTGTAAGGTTAGTTTAGGTTGAGGAGTGCAGTAAGACAAATGTTCTGAAAAGTAGTTATTTATTACTGTTCACAGTGAAAAGTTGGTAGTGATTCTCACGCGACGTTGATTTGACGCGATGGCCTAGATTGCACTCAGTCGGTTACGTAATTCGTGTAAACACAATAAAGTTAATAATTAGATGATATAACATAAGTGACTCACTAAATGTATGGTATAACCGTACAATGTTTTTTATAAAAGATGGTATCGATTGATGTTTGAATGTGTAAAATAAACGCGAGTAGGCAGATCCGTAGAAGTAGTTTTATTTCAATAAAGTATGCTCTGAATTCAAATGATTATACATGATAAATCTAATAATTAATGGACATAGAAATTAATATTCGGAAATGCGATGATTACCGTCAGACATTCACCCATTTATTACGACAAGGCGTTGGTGTGTTGTTATAAATGAAACTCTAAAAGTATTATATTAGGGTAATACTTTTAGGGGTGTTATAACACCCTGTCGGACCAAGTGGGTTAAGCAAATAGAAGCACAGTGTGCCTCCGTGTGACGTTGCGTCCGTTTGTTGTGGCGCAGCGCTGGGGTGGCGTGCGCGCGTGCTGCCCGCCGAGCACGCGGTGTGCCAGTACGAGTTCGATGTGCTGCTGGGCGCGGACGGCAAGCGGAACACGCTGCACGGCTTCAAGCGCAAGGAGTTCCGCGGCAAGCTCGCCATGGCGATCACCGCCAACTTCATCAACCGGCACACGGAGCAGGAGGCCTCGGTCAGTACACACACTACTCACTAAATAAGAAAGAAAGAAAAGACGTTTATTTGGGACAGATTACACCATTGCATTACATTCAAAACAACATTTAAAAATTTATCCCGAAACGGTCCCGACTCAGCATTAAGCAGACCGAGAAGGCAAGCTTAAGGCACTGAAAAAATTTACCAACTTTAGTTGAATAGTTTAAGACTATAATATGACTAACGAATCTGAAATGTTGATATAGGTAAATTCATGTCTTTATCTTGAATTCGCTAGCTCAAATACACGATTGTATAATTTTGATTCGATAATAATTATTTTCGAAAATACCTCTGAAATCACTATTGTTGAAATAACTACGAAATTACTTAATTTATGCTGCTATTATGCTTGGAAACCACTCAAATACATTGATAACATCAATGTTCGTAATTTAGTAGCTGCATATTTTGATAACTAAAACCAATAAATATTTATAAAATACAGTGAAAAAATTAAACGCCCACCCGACCCAGCCAGGAATCGAACCTGGGTCTTCCGCAATCCGGGCGGCTGCACTGACCGCTATGCTATTGGGAAGGCTGACGTAAGCGCTGAATTTTGTCACTGCTTTTTAATTTTTGAGTGCTTATTGCGGCACAGTGCCATCTATCCAAAGGTTATTTATTGCAACCGATGGCTATGCAGATTCATCTTTGCAGATGAAATACCACAAATTTGATAACACAACGCTATAGTAAATTTTACTTTATATTTTTAAGTGTTAATTGCTGCACTGAAGCTAAATTAAATATTTATAAAATACAGTGAAAAAATTAAACGCCCATCCGTTTACCATAGCGTTGTGTTATCAAATGTGTGGTATTTCATCTGCAAAGATGAATCTGCATAGCCATCGGTTGCAATAACCTTTAGATAATGGCACTGTGCCGCATAAGAACTCAAAAATTAAAAAGCAGTGACAAAATTCAGCGCTTACGTCAGCCTTCCTGGTAGCATAGCGGTCAGTGCAGCCGCCCGGATTGCGGAAGACCCAGGTTCGATTCGTGGCTAGGTCGGGTGGGTGTTTAATTTTTTCACTGTATTTTATAAATATTTAATTCAGCTGCAGTGCAGCAATTAGCACTTAAATATAAAAAGTAAGATTTAAAACCAATAACTTTTTAAAAATATTTTATGTTCATTCTGTTACTCTGTTCATTTCTAAGCGGTCTCAATCGTCGCGGGCGTTACCTAGCGCCTGTAAGGATCAGCCGTTTTCAAATGTTCACGAACCGGGATGTCATTTTAATACATACTGCGCTCGAGCAACTCACACACTAACTCACACCTCTTGCGCGGAATCGGATTTCGGGACAGCTCGAAACAGTCCGAGCGCATTCATTGCGAGATTCCCCCTTGTACTACAAAAAAGTGTTTAAAGTTAAACAATGGCTAAATACGTGTTTAAAAGATTGTGTCTCTGTCTAAAAGAGACAGCATCTGTTTTAAGCACTGTCTAACTTTAACCATCGTTTTGTGGTAAAGCAGTTAGTGTCCGCGAGAGGGTGTCAGTGTTTGCGTTAGCGTTGCT
>OY720022.1:29634870-29720454 GCA_963082485.1 Eudonia mercurella
ATTCTGTTAAAAAACTATTTCTGTCCATCTTTTGCTTCTTTTAACATCTTTTGTTAATAATGCCACGTCAACGAAGGCATATGGATACCATTACTGCCACCAGAGCCGTTACATTGATTGCTGAAGGTCATTCACAGCGGTCTGTAGCTTTTTCGTTGGGTTTCTCTCGCCGAGCCCATCCAAAATGTGTGGGATCGGTTCCAAGAGACTGGCAGTGTTGCAAGAAGGCCTGGATCGGGCAGGGTGCGAGTGACTACGGCACAAGAGGATCGCTACATCCGATTGAGTGCCCGTCGAGAGCGCTCTGTGACGGCACGTAAGTTACAAAATCGCCTACGGTTGACAACGGGGACTCGTGTTAGTGACCAAACGATACATAATCGACTGCATGAAGACCAGCAAAGGTCCAGACGCCGAGTAGTACGAATTTCTTTATCTAGGGTTCAACGTGGGAAATCGTTTAAGTTTTTGCCGCGAACATTCAGATTGGAGCATGAATCAATGGGGTATGGTGCTCTTCACAGATGAGTGTAAAGTGAAGCTTTGTAGTGATGATCGGTGGATTAGAGTATGGAGACGACAGGGTGAGAGATTTTCCGATGTCTGCATCAAGGAAATTGACCGCTTTGGAGGTCCTAGTGTGATGGTTTGGGCTGGGATTAGCTTACAATGCAAAACTGAGCTGGTTTTCTTAAATCATGCACAGTAACTGCACAACGGTACATCGATGAAGTCATCAGGCCTCATGTGATTCCATTCTCACAGAAAGTGGGGCCAGGGTTCTGGTTAATGCATGACAATGCCCGCCCACACACAGCTCGGGCCACTCAGGACTGTACAGGATGACTCCCATATTCGTGTCCTACCATGGCCAGCGTATAGTCCGGATTTAAATCCAATAGAGCATATGTAGGACCAATTAAAACGAAGGGTTAGGGAGCATGAGCAAGAGGTTCACAACCAGCAACAGCTTATGGATGCACTGACACGTGCGTGGGAAGAGATACCTGATGAAAACATCAGAAACTTAATCGAGAGTATGCATTCAAGGCTCCAAGAGTGTGAAAACAGGAGAGGAGGACACACCCGTTACTAAACCATTTAAAAAAACAGCTTGTGTCAGTTTTTGTTTTGTTTTGCAAAGAGTTTCTGTTTAGTTTTTGCTGTTGACAATGGACTAATTTCATGTTAATTGAAATAAGTGAAACAATTGACTACACAATTAAATGGTTATTAGCATAAGTTAAAACAAAAGCTTTGTTACATGTTATTTTAATAAATATACATTACTGTTTACTATATTTTTCACGTAGCAATCAAAATACTTAGTGGCCCCTATTTTCTTTTGAGTAGTATATATTAACCTATTAGGGTTACGTACATTTCTATTGTTATAATTATTACGGGTTTTAAAAAGGTCTAAATTATTTTTTACGAAATTTGCCACTTCAAAAATATATAAGCATGGAAGAGGCAGTATTCCCAGTGATTTAAATAAAGGCCTGCAAGACTCACGGGGTGATAAGCCACATATTGCCCTTACACATTTCTTTTGTGTTCTAAACAGCTTATCTATGTCCGTTGAGTTTCCCCAGATTAAAATCGCGTATCTCAGCAAGGAGGAGACATAGCCATGATATGCTGCGAGAGTTGTCGAAATTGCACAAGTCTCTCTAAGCCTATTTAACACAAACACGTAGCGGCTTAGTTTATTTCTGATGAGTTCTCTATGCTGTTTCCAACCACAATTGTCATCGAGTAAAACGCCCAAGAATTTTGTCTCACTCACTTCACTAATTGACTTATCATCATATTTAACATTAAGTTTTAATTTAGTTTGCCTATTTGTTCCAAATTGTATATAATTAGTTTTTTGTAAATTTACAGTCAAGTTATTAAATTGAAGCCATTTTATTATGTTATCAATAGTGTTATTTACGTCATTTTCATAATATTCACTACTATTTTTATATGGTATGATCACTGACACGTCATCCGCAAATAATACGCACCTATGAGTGGTTACCTCTGGGAGGTCGTTAATATATAGCAGAAATAATAGCGGGCCCAGTACACTCCCCTGAGGCACACCACATGTATTTACAATGAATTCCGATTCACTTGATGATGGATGAGACTACAGAATGTTTATCCAAATAATTTATTTCTACCGCTTGTTTCCTGTTACTCAAGTACGATTTTAGCCAGTCTAGGGCTGTGCTCCTAATTCCTAGATTATGTAGCTTGCGAAGGAGTAAATCATGGGAAACAAAATCAAAAGCGCGTTTCATGTCAAAAAATACTACAGACGTTGGTATTTTTGCGTTAATATTTTCAGCTATAATTTGCACCAGATTAAAAATTGCCAATGTTGTTGATTTTTTACTCTGAAATCCAAATTGCTCTGACCTCAAGATATTAAACTTATTAATGAAGCTTACCAGCCTCTTCTTCATAGCCGATTCAAAAATTTTTGATAGTACTGGCACCAAGGTTATTGGTCGATAATTTTCCATTACGCTTCTCATGCCTTTTTAAAGAGTGGTTTAACAATATTATTTTTTAAAAGATCTGGAAAAATACCTGTCTCTAAGGAAAGATTAACTAAATGTGTAATAGGCTCTGCAAGTTCGTTAACACAATATTTAATCACTTTAGTGCTGATTTCATGATATACCGTGGCATTTGTATTTTTAAGTAATTTAATTATTGCACTTATTTCAGTGATACTGAGTGGCTCCAAGAAAATACTATTTGCAATAAATTTCTTGTTCATTCAATTCAGCAAGTTCTTTTCATTATTTGTCGATTCTGTAAAAAAATTATTAAATTCATTAGCAATTTCTGTCGGATTATCAATTATTTTATCGTCAATTTTTATTTCATTTATAAATTCATTATTGTTAATACAGTCTGTTTCATTTTTAATAATGTTCCATGTCATTTTACATTTATTTTTTGAATTAACTATTAGTTTATTATTGTATATTTTTTGTGATACTTTCAAACATTTACGCAACATTTTGGAATACAATCTGTATTTTTCTTTTTTGTTAGGTGATTTTGAAGAGTAGTATTGATATCTTAATCGCCTCTTTGTTTTACAACTTTGAACTATACCCTTTGTTATTCATTTAGGTCTTTTATAACTACTTGATCGTTTAATTTTTATAATTGGGAAGCATAATTTATATAATGTTGTGAGATTGCTATGAAATAAAGTCATAGCTGAATTCAAATCAGTCTCGTTAAATACTTCTTCAAAGGATAAACATTGTAAATGTTTCTTGAACAATTGACAATTCTTTTCATTGTAATCCCTAATACTAATATAATAACTATGAGGTAAAAGTATTTCCTTTTTGATAGGAATATATGACATTTGTGCTGTATTATGATCTGACAAATGTAAATGGTGTAGTTCACTATAGGCCTTATCTAAATTGCTAATTATATGGTCAATATAATTATTTTTTCTGGTTGGTTCTTTAATGTGCAATATTAAATTGTAATTATTTACTATATCTACCAGGTAATTAGTACTACTTGACACTTCCAAAGTATTTATATTCAAATCTCCAGCCAGCACAATATGTGCTTTAGAATCCAGCTGTGAGAGAAATGACGTCACATTTGAATCAGGGGTTCGATATAGACATATTACTAAAATATTATGATCAAGCAATTTTACGCCACAACACTAAAAGGTATGGTCTTGCGCAAAAAATTTAATATCTAGCAGCTCTTGAAATCGTATACCTTTTTTCAGTAATATACATACCCCACCTCTATACTTACCATTTTTTCTACAATAAGTAGTTGCTAATTCATACCCAGCCAATCTCAAACAGCACTCACTACCCAGCCGAACAAATGTTTCGGACAAACAAATTATGTCAGGTTTTTTATCTGTATCATGCAATTCTGAAATGTTGACCTCTAAGATATCCCGCTTTGAAGTAAAACCCCCATATTTTGATGAAATATTTTTAAATTATTGGATTGTGATGAGCTCACGAAAAAAAGTTTTCCCATCAGCTTCCTGATTTGTTTCTCCGGTTACATTAACTGGCTCGTTAAGATGTCTAAAATTAATTGATATGTATCAGAGAAGACTATTCTATAGTCATAGTTATTTAAATGTCCCTGTTTTCCACTAAACAATTTACATGTATAGTCCAAATTTTTATTACAATCCAGAAGGTAAGCATATTTATAAATAACATTGTCGGAATATAATAGATTATTAAATATTTCAATTCGCATATTATATAAATCTACGTAATTAGCGCATCTATATGTAGGTACCTTCGATCAACAATACACTAGATAACCGGTCAGGGTGTCAAAAACGGCCGAGCGAATAACGCCTCACATTCAAAGTGGGGTCTTATTTCTATTTAGTTCGCTGTTGACTGCGCCAACATGATAACGTACCACAATGCATCAGTGTGTATTCAAAAACTGTAAAAATAACTATCAAAATAAAAATATATCGGAAGGAATATCATACTTTCGGTAAGTAAATGCTTTTTCATAACATAAATAATAAAATACCTAACTGTTTTTATGAAATAACAATCTTTAATTTTTAAAACCAACCCACGCGCCAACATTTGCTAATGTTTGGCCAACGTATAGTTGCTCTGGGACAGTGAATCTATGGAGTAGTTTAAAAAAATTTATAGATAGGTATTTTTCAATTATATTTTTTATTTCTAGATTTCCTGGCGACCCATTTCAATGTGCAAAATGGATTTCCATAGTAGCGGAAGAGAGACAGGAGGATTTTTTTAGACCTAAAAAAAATCTGTAATTTGCTCAATACATTTCAAAAAATCCGATATTATGGGGAATGCACAAAGACGTCGATTGAGGAAAACGGCTATCCCCAAATTTAATAATTAAAATTTGAATTTGAATTTGGTTTATTGTTCTTTATATGAAAACCACCTCAAATAATGTATATTGTTACATAAATAAAACAATTTGATTGTGATTATATTGTTGTTTACATTACAATTTCTCATCAGGATTCTTTCATTTAATCATGTTTTCCAACCATGCTCAAGGTAGGTATAGTTCAATATCAGTTAATTTGTACTGAATCTACTATTACATAAATGTATGCAAAGTATAATAAATTGCTTTTTGTATACAATTTTGCAGTCAAGCATAAGCCATAAAATAAAATAAACCTAATTCCTTATTAAAAATAACTTCCTTAAAACAAAAAATAAATTACTAAGTGCGACTCCATAATACTCTGTTCGGAGCAAGTAGTCAATAATGCAAAAATTCGAAATGAAGTAAGTAACATTTCGTGTCTGCTATTTGCTGTTTTATTTTTATGTAATAAGGTCGAATTTGGATGTAAAGGGTCTTTGTATATATTTTTAAATACACAAGTGTTTATTTAAATTTCTTATCTCTTTCTGTCGTTTTCGACGTAAGATCGTAAGTGAATGTCTTAATAATCAAAACTGTGCTTTATTCCTTGCAAAAAAGTATAAATTAGGTTGAAATTATCAAAACTTAGGATAGTTTTTCTCCATTTATAGTAAAGTCAGCCAGTGCCATATTTGAGATTTGTTTTAGTTCGTGAGGCGTTATCTAGTGTATTGTTGATCGAAGGTAGGTACACAAACAATGACATTAGTATGCTGTAGCTTGAGGAGCTTCGATCTTATACATACATGCTATAATATGGTGATAATTGTGAGTAGCTCTAAAGTCTATATCGCCGATAAAGATAATACAAAAATCATTTAGGCTAAAATTCTGCAGCTTATTTTCGATACCGTCCAGAAGTTCCCGTATACCAGCTCCAGGAGTTTTGTTGTGGCAGAATTCATTAGTAGAAAAGGTATCTCCGGCAATTTGTAATATTTTGTTAGTAGAATTATTACTGATTATGCAGATTTTCCCGGGCTTATTTATTTGACTCGTTTCGTGTTTCGCTCCATCTTGTTTTTTATCTAGATTATCAATCTTTCTTTTGATTTGAATGTTTGTTTTTAGATTACTGGTCCGCTCCTTCTGTTCTGGTTCTAGAATCGTAGCACTTTGATCAGTTTTGTTCTTATTTGCTTCTTGTGTCCATTCTCTAATTGGTATGTCCAAAGCTTTACGCTTCTTTTTTATTGTACTTTTTATTATAGGCTATGACGACGTGATCGGTGTGGTTAATTTACAAATATTCTTGAGATTTAAGATAGTCATCTCATTTTCACCTATCTGTTTTTTTAACGATGAGTTTTCCATTAATAATTCTTCTATTTGTTGATCTGCGCTTTCCAATTTATTTTTCAAAATCAAATATTTTTGTTTAATTTCTTCTAAATCATCTACATATGTCATAGTTCTTTCTGGACAGCTTCTGTTTAACCTGTCGGCCGACGTTGAGCAAGCCGATTCGTCTTTATCTTCTATGGAATTTAAGTTTTCTGACAGTGAAGTTAACAAATTACTTGTTACATCATTTTCTGAGATATTAAGGGGCGGCGTTTGTTGTTGTGGTTCTTCGAGCACAGTATTTACAAGGTCATCTTTTTTAGTTTTTGAACAAGCATAATTATTTTTATTCTTTCTAATGTACAAGCTACATTGTGAATTTTTCTTCTTCTTACTTTCATTCATTAGTCTATATAATTTTTCAGAGATTCCGGCACAATCGAAATCATATCTCTTTTTACATGACACATAGTATGGTATCTCTTTCATCAAATTTTGTTTTACATTTATTACAATTAACGTAAACTGTGGTCTTGCTGTTATAGTTCTTTTTCGCTTTACGGGTGGTTATATTTCTTTCCATTTTACTTTAGTTTAAAAAAAAAATCATGTACCTATGAAAAATCTTCAATAAAATAAAATAAAAAAGTACAAATTAAATGCTGTGTCTCCACAAAGAAAAAGCAAAAACAAAATAATTTTCCGATTTGGAACTCCAGGATTCGAACTTAGGGCCGCAGCGCATATTATATTACACTTCGTCCGTAATCCAGCTCGGCTACGGTTCTTCTTTTATAACCGACAAAATTAACTGTCTATTGTGTATCCATATTCCATCACAATTTTGCAGTGAGCGGCAGTCGAGTATTTTAAAATTTTTAGTCCACCTTCTATGTTCACACAAGTACTTTAATTACTAATTTAATGAAGTTATTATGAAGAAAATGAATTTTTCACACTGCTTTTATATTATGGGATATAAGTTATTTTAAGCACTTTTAGTTTTTTCTGAGAAAATACACTTAGTTCATTTCACAGTTTTAGATTTTGATAATGCACTAATTTCACTGCCTGTAACAATGTAACTCTTGAGGATAATAGTCACTATTACGAATCAAGTTATTTAGTAGTCTATTTTCACGCAATCACGAACATTAATCAGCAAGAACTATTTTTAATCGAGTTAGAATCACAGAGACGATGTTTACGTTGCTGCGCCCTCTGGCGAAAAATCAACAGTTGATTAAAAAAAACGGTCACAAAATACTCTAATAGAAGGCGTTAGCAAATTCTTTAGGCATAACATATTTTATGTTTTTATTAATGTCCTTTACCGAATTTTCAAGGTCGCGCGTCATTCTCATTATTAAAGTATGCGTAATCCCGAAATCCCGCGGTCATGTCCGTATTAACATCAACATTCGAGTTCATTCACCCCATTTAGCACTACCTATCGCGATCACTGGTGGTGTACCACACGGTTTATTTCTTGTAACGTGCAAGAGGGTAATCTTCGGCCTATACTCGTGCGGCGAGGTCCTGCTGTGCTGGTGAACGAACGTTTCGTTTTCATAGGTAGCACACATCTTTTTGTAACAAATCTTGAGATAAAATAAAGTGAAAATGTTGTTATTTTGAACTTCTGCGATGGTTTAACATAATTTTTATGAGATAGAGTATTTGATATCTTAGTTCTTAGTGCTCGATCTCCATTAGATTTCCTACTAGAGTGGTCAGTCAATTAAAAGAAAATATATAAATATAGGTATATTTATGTATACATATATGTATATATTATTATGCATGTCTAATATAGTTAATTAATTGTATTTCAAATGAAACTATAGAAGCAAACGGACAAATCCTAAATTTAAAATAAGTATGTTGTAGATGGGTGAGTATCGATTACAATACTGTATAATATGTATATGGTTTTGATAGCTCCTATCGATAATATATCTATTTAAGCGTATTGCGTTACGAAATACTCACTTGCTTCCTCTTGTAAATAAGTTACTTATTAATTTTCGCAAGCTTTTTGTATAATGTGTCGTAGACACAATTTTGTACGTTAATATTTCTAATCATCCCATTATAGTTATGACGTTATTTTACTTAGAGTTTAAAATGGTCTAAGACGTAAAAAGGTGTTAGCGACCGTACCGACAGCGTTCCCATAAAGTTAGCAAACTCATCACCAACTCGTATATTATATAGACACACTCGACCTCTTTGAGACCTACGAGGTCCAACCACCTTCAGATAAGTGTCTGCTGTCCTGTTTTTAACTTTTGTCACATTCATATATAAAGCACATCTTTCTGTATAGAATTGTCTGTTTTCTTAACAGGATCGTGTGATCTGGCCCTTATAAAGTTATCGTAAACACCTTCAGCGTTCTAATCCAACCTCCATGATGATTTCCTTTTATTGATATTGTTGCTAAACAGTTATCGAATGGTTTTTCTATAGAATGTTGAAAAATTATTTTCGTATTCCGTTGCTCCGTTAAACGTGTACAATTCTTCACACCTGCCAAGTAAATTGAAAACAAACTCTATTGCCGAATAATAAAGTTTGATTTCCATTGACAAACGATAGGTGGAGATTATTTTTTATAAATGTATATATTGCTGTACTATACTTAGACCCTCTTGTACGTAGTCTTTGTAAACCCCTTATGTATACATTAGAAATATATCTATAAGCGAATGTAAGCTTAAGTCCCTATTTTTATAGATTCATATATATATTATTATATCTTTCTACCTATTATTGAGACACTAATGAGATGATTTTTTTTGTTTTGCCTCATACGTGCGCTCTGTACGTCGATGGCATTAGACTTTAATTTAAAATTAGCTAAGTAATTAAATTAAAATAAATTAAATGTTGTACGGAGCAGAAATCGTATTTTTCAAAGTCGAAAGCTTTTTATACTTATATCTTTTATGCGAAAATTTAGCATGCATTGGCGACTGTTTTGCGTTTACTGCTTAACGATTTTTTTTACTTGTAATATTATAAAAGTACATTCGTTCCCTAAAATCATGATACATTTTGTAGACTGTTGAAAAATACAATTCTTCTGTTAAATCAGTTAAGATGTTTGCGTTAAACCATTACGTCCGTTGCTCGAAATTTGTCTTTAGTGGTGTTTCAGTCTATGTATAACTATACAGTCGACATGAAACACTGGCATTATTAGCCTTTATAATAATCATAATTTTATTATGATAATTATTTTTTGTACTAAGATATTATTATATTATTATGGCAGTTTTTGACATATGCGTTTCTGTCGTTCTTGTGATGTTTTACAATATGTAAACACATTGAGAGCGTGTCAATCGTCTTACTAAGGCAATAAAGCGCATCAACTGTCAACGTGTACACATATTGTAAGACTTATTGTAACTGAGATGCAGACAGCGATTATCTGTACTATGGAAAATCAGAATGCTGGGCTCTCCTAGCAAAGAATATCTCGCCTATAGGATTGGGCAAGAATGTCACAAAGACGCCAACCCCCTATGTTTTAGGCTAAACGGTGTGCTAGATATGCCAAAAGAGTTTACATTAAATATTTATATTTGTACTATATTATATTATATTATCTGCTGTAAATGTTAAGTGGTAGGTTTAAGCAGTGCTCTTCTAAAATCGCTATCTCGCTCATTCGTACCGGAGTGAAAAGGTCAACAACAGTGAAAACTTTTGTGAAATTACGACTCTAGTTTATTACTGTATTATTATTTTTGGTAGTCTGTGTCTGTATGTAGAGGTATGTTTTAACACATCTTTATAAAGACATGTGCAAGTTTCATTTTATGCAATTGTATTTTTAAAACATTTTCGTACTTAAGCCAATCCATAAGCCTTTACTTGACCATGAATGGTTATCGTTCACATCTCAAGGACAGAATTGGAATAAAACATGTTTCTGCGTGTTTCTTATGCTCGTTCCCTTTTTCACTTCATTCTCCTAACATTTTGAATTTTGCCCCTAAAACCGAGTATACTCGGGCTAGGTGATTTCGTTAACCCTATATTTGGCAGAGTTTTTTTTGTGAAATGTTATATATTTTTTGTGTAAAATGTGTTCTTAGGAATATTCAGAATTTTTTTGTAAGTTAGGTGTTTCACATAATCCATTATGCCAAGAATAGGGTTATAATACAGTAATGCTCTCTTTTCATGCAAGTGAAACATAAATACAATTATTATAATCAAATCACACGGGGAATTCTGTAACGATATAGCTATTCGATTATTATCACGGTTTAAGTTGATATCTTTAACCTGTCTATCTTTTGAGCCTACTGTAAATATTATCTTAACTTATCTTATTCATAAGTTGTGTCACGTTAAAAGTACGTTTAACTAATTTGTGTGATGAGTTGTGCGCAAGTTGTCTGTGTTGGAGCGCGGTGCCACTATGTTTGTGGCGGAGCGTGTTGCATCCCCCCTGCGCCCCGCTACACAGCGGGCTGAGTGTGTCTCACCTTACGTTCGAGTTGTATCTAAAGCCATTAAAGCAGCGCCGACTGGTAGCAAGTTAGTTCCACAAGTTGGTCACAGGTGGCGCTGCTTCGATCCTATATGAAGTGTATAAATCTCGCATTCGGCACTTACCTGCTGGGTAGGCAGACGCAGGCAACGCTTTGTTACGTGACGCAACGCATACTATACTTGTAATAATTAGTTTTCCATCGTATCTCTAGTAAGTAAAATGGGCTTTAGATAAGTTTTTGAAGGTGGTCAAACTGTATGTAGACGCCTCACCATCAACTTGTACAAAACCGTCAAATTTCTTTAATACATTTTCAACCATATGCTATAGGCATAAAGTTCAAAGTCTGTTGAGGAAATTAGATTAAACACCGTGTGTACCCAATAATAGTTTAAATTTACAATGTACACAACAAACAGTAGACATTGTCTTCCATTAGGCATAGACTTGACAGTCTGCAGAAAAACTGAATTATGATTGGACTTGTTGAACATTGTTTGTACACATTTTAATATTATTCTGGATGACACAAATCGGCGCATACGTTGCGCGTGATGACAAACTGTTGTTGATTATAAAATTAATTGTCATTAGTTAAAAGTTTTCATTCTTAAGCTAACTGAGACTTACTACGAGTTCAATCATCATTCAATTTTGCTGACGACTGTGTCAAAATAGAATATTTATGTTCCGATCAGTGGAGCACTAGGCCTTGATAATTCGAGCGATAAATATGACGGTACAGTGTGCCTAGCGCGAGCTTTCTGGACTATTTGATCGAGTTAACCGTTTAGCTGTTAATGGCAATACAAATGCCATTAATTTAAACTTTATTTAATGACAATGTCCATGCTAGGGTAAGTAATAAGTAAACGACGACATTCACCATAAATACTTGTGTTGTAATCGAAAGATACAAAACAACATTTCTGTACTTCTATACTTACTAATATTATAAAGAGGAAAGCTTTGTATTTTTGTATGTATGTTTGCAACTAATAAACTCAAAAACTACTGGACCGATTTAAAAAATTCTTTCACCATTAGAATGCTACTTATATGCCATTAGCACTGAGTAACATAGGCTATATTTAAAAAAAAAATGTTTAAAAATAAAAGTACACCCGTGCGAAGCCGGGGCGGGCCACTAGTTTTAAATAATGCGCACGCGGTCAATGCACGCTAACAATATTGCCAATGCCATGTAATGGCCGCCAAGCCCGATCGCTAGTGTTGTCTCTGGTTCTATTCCGTTCGCGCCGCCCAGTTTGTAGTGTTGCTATTTTATCGCTACCATGCAATGAGATTAAAAATTCTCGTTCTCTACCAAATTTTCCAAAAGGGTTTGGTCGGATAAGGAGCTTTCTGGTTTATAGAAACCTTCGGAATGCTTACAACTATTATTGACACATACTATAATAGTATTTTAATTAACATCGCTTAAATACGAAAGAATCTAAGACTAAAAAATAACTTTTGTTTTAATTCACTAAGATCTTTTTTTTTACTATCCGGCAAACTTATCTCTCGAATTATCAATGGTTCTATAGTCGTACTCGCTTTAGGTTAGTATTCGCACGCGCTTACAAAACCTTACCAGAAGCAATATACTGTACAATGCATTAGTATCTAAATGAGATGTGTAGACAGACATATATTTTTATATGCGGAAAGTATTGGTATAGAGTAAGGTAGATTAACGGAGTCGGTATGTACATTTGATGGGATCATTTAGTACACTAATTTAATTAAAAGCAATCGACATATATATACACACCTATAGATTTTATTGTACACCATATACCTAGCACGTAAAGAAACAATACAGTAGATAGACGTACAAATTTTTGCTAGACTACTAAGGATAGATATATTGGGTCCTTTCCAATGAAATTGGCGTTTTTTTCTCACTCATTAATAGTACAACTATTACTATTACTTCTAAAACTCAATACCGGATGTTAATATTATCATACACATTTAATATAACTTACACAAAAAAAATAGATTATTAATGATTCATTAGTTTATTAATAGAAGAGATTATAATAACCTAAAGTAACTAAAATATGGCGTCAAAAAATTTCTCCGCGTCGCAGTCCACTGGTACTCAAGAGACTGGCACATTTAATTAAGACTATATTAGTTAGGCTTCAGTAATAACAATGATTTTTGATTTTGTGTCTTTATTGCCCAAATTTTTTTTTAAAAACTTCTTTTTTTGGTAGCGGAATTGACTTTTGTTTCATTTGAAGATACTTGTTTTTTTTCTTTTTAGGGTCTGCTATATTTAGCTAGTGAGACAAACACACTGCCCTACAATTTTTATAGTATTAACCTAAGTAGATGCTAAGAAAATTGAAAAAACGTTAGTATGAAAAGTAGAATTTTATAAAAAATCTTCATACAAAACACCAATTTCATAGGTAAGGACCTAATATTTTAAATAATTAATGTGGAAGTGTACGCCCGCCGTCGACTACGGTACCCCATGAAAAGCCAAAATGTGCAGCACTGCTATGTTTACGAGCCATGGTTTAGTCTTGATACTGTGAAATTATAATAGTATAAAAATATTAACTCTCATCAAATCTACAAACCGGCAGAATTACAAGTACAGAGAAGTATTATATTACGGAATCGCTGAAGCTAGATGTTTTGGTGTTAATTGTTTGTCGAGGTCATTTGTATTCATCATTTTCACCGGATTCTATGATCTCCCGTGTTTTTTTTACAATAGTTTCTTTTTGTTACATTAGAAAAGTTAGGTATACACACGAAATTATTTATGTATTAATTTGTCTGTATGTAATAGTGTTCGCCAAGGAAATGATTAAACACCTACGCACGAAGCGGGAATATTATATAACACTATCGCTAAAGAACAAAGGGAGCTTTAATGCCTTTTTTGAAAATGTCTGCCCTCGTACTAGTCTTTGTTATATTTGTAAAGGTCAATACGATAAATATTATATATGACAGCTTAGCCTTAAACCGTAACAATTTTAAGATATGAGCGATTTTATACAGAACGTTTTTGTACGATATCATAAATCCGAAAATCCTAAACTGTAAAAAATAGCGAAAAACACGCACGCACGGAGCCACAGTGTTTCGCTCGAAACATGCCAGCTGGACAAAATTATTTTCTCTAATATTAAGCTTTTAATAGGTCTATCTAGTTGAGATATTATGTCATTTATAGTAAAATCTTCAAAATTTGGATACACCAAGAAATAAAAAAAATATTTGTATGGAAAAAATATATATTTATGGGAAGAATTAACAATAACTAAACTAACATGCACAAACAATTACAAATTAAAATACTTAGACCTAATAACGTACAAATATAATCTTAATGACCCAATTAATTAATGAATATACATATAATTGTACTTATTTCACAAATAACTCTAAACAAGCGATTTTCGATACGTTGAAAGTGTGACCTAAAAAAAAATTAATAAATATATGTTGGGCAAAAAAGGGGCAAGAAAAATAAAGTCCATCGTTACCAATGAGGTTATAGCTACTTCCTAAAAAATATTCAGGTCGGGGAGAAGAGGGGATTTTTACTTATACTCCAATGAATTCGAAATTGAAGATTTTTTTTCTTAACTTTGTAACATAACGATATATTTTTCTAGGTTACAGGTAAAAAAGATCAAAATATAATAGTATTTAAAATAGTACTTACTTTTAGTAACAGGATCCATCACAGCACTTAACCAAAATTAATAAAATATACTTGTGAGACGTTATCGCAATCGAAGCTAAAATGCAACTAAATTCATGCAAATAATGCAATTGTTTTATATACTTGCCCTCATTACAAAAAAAATATATTATTTACGACAAATCATTACCTACCAGTGTAATCACCAACTAATATACTAATTACCCTTATTAATGGTTTCTGAATTGGGTGATGTTGTTTTTGTCCAGCTAGCTTGTTCTACTCGACATACAGTGGGAGCCGATTTTTGATAAAAAAAATATAAATACATATATTAGTAATAGTTATATTTTAGTAAAATAAAATCTTTCCTGTCCGGGAATTCCTGTTTCTTTTAAATAAAAACACCTGTGATACGTAAGCCAAATTCTCTGAAGTAATGCCAAATGTCAATCTCATGGAAAGGGCTAATTTTTTACTTTTTAGTCAATAAAATCAGTTAACTACACCAAACACTTCCAGTATAGATTCGCTCATAACTCCGAATAGTTACGGTTTTGAGCTAACTTGTCATAGCAAATAGTGTTTGTGTGGCAAATCTCTTCGTAAAACAATTAAAGTCCCACTCATGCGCAAGAATTTTGAAAAAGGCATCAAGGCTCTACACAAATTGACCATTGCCCATTATCTATCTTAGCGGTGTTTAAATACATATTCATTCAGTAATACTTTGGGTTACCGTAACTTCTTGTTCTTGATGTCTTGTCCAAAGTTATAATAAAGTCTTTATTTGCTTTAACTGAAATACACTGCACTTATTTGGTTGTTAATGTGGCCTTTATACACTAATTTGTATCGATTTAATATACTAATTTCACAAGACATTTAATTATATGATAACCATATTTGTAAAATTTTGTTGGTGTTAACATTATTCACCATTGTTTAAAATAAAACACTAGGAAAATATAAATAAAATAAAATATTTTAACTCTTACTTAGGTACATAAAACAGTTCTTATACCGAACAGAAATCTTAAATTGCTTCAAATTTTAGTGTAATTAATATTTTTTTAGTCTTAAGCTTTGTCTCAGCATTTTTTGTATGCTTGATTGTTTGTTAGTGATCTTTCGCGAAGTGTAGCTATATTGTGACTTGACATTTACTGCGAACTTCGGACTCCGTTCGAAAACAACTCAATCGCAATGTGTTAGTTTTTATTTTCGTTTTGTACACCAAAAAGATGGTAAAGCTTTATAAACAAACCTTATTTTGTTACATGCCCTGTGTTTTAGCTATTATTATAGTGTACTTTTGTATTGTTTGTTTATTTAAGATGATTATTTTTAGAACAATTTTGCATGTCTTGCTTAACATATCTTTTACTTTTTTCATATTCAAGTAAGTACTTTGTTGTAAACTTACCAATTTGTAAACAGTTTTCAACGTATCATGATTGGTGATATGTCATTAAGAGAAGTTGACATTGTTGCGGTTATAACAACAACTTATACTGACTCTTGCGACATGTTAATAACGTTTAGCCTAATGATCACGTATACGTATTGAAGGACATGTTATCCTGAACTGTGGGTAGGTATACTGAAAACTGTGTAGGTTATGATTTATGGATTTAATTGATAGTGTTGTTTAACTGTTTGAGATTAAAACCCAATGCAAGGTTCTACACAAAGCAATATGTACCTCCTTTTGTACGCGTAGATATTTGAAAAACTAATAAAAAATAATATATTGATCTCGTGTTTCATTTTCATGTTGGTGTTCTCGCAGACGATGGCGCGCAAGTGATTTGCAAATTAATTAGTGAGTTCAGAGGAGCGATTTTAAAATCCATCCAAATTACTAATTTTCGCTAACTTTGGAAAACCCGTATTTTTAAAATTACCGGTGGCTGAAATTGCCGTGTATTTTATTTATTCCTAAGGGTATGCACTTGGCCGCCATTATCCTCAACTACGGTGACATCTTTAGATAAGATTGTGGTAGCCAGCAAGGCGAACTTTTAACAAGCTGGGAATCGAATCCGGGACTTCTTGGTCTATGACTTGGACCAAGACGCGACTAAAATATGGCGATAATATAGAATATAAGTTGTAATTTACTAAAGCAGGCAGTAATAGTAAGTTAGTACACTTATTCTAAACTTGACAGAAATGCCCCCAGCAGGGTTCGAAATTATCAAGATAATAACAGCTTTCTTGTAACAAATTATGAAATGCAGTATAATTTGAGCGAAGTACCAACCGTCTATTGCCCGTTGGCCTTTGCCGCTTTTATCTACGACATAAATTATGCAAAAATTAAGTGTGGCTCATCTTGGCGTGGCCACCATATCACCAACTGGGAATCTGACTATAGATCATTTGTCGGAATTTGTCGGTCCACCGTTCAAATGTTATAAGTGGTTCAAGGTGGCCCCGCCAGAATGAGCGCTCATCCTGGCGTGGCCACCTTGTATCTCTGAAACTACGGGTCGTAGCGGGGATCTGATTACACCAATAATTTGTGGATAATTTGTCGGAATTTGTCGACAAACTCCAGAATTTGTCGGTGCTTCTATGAAAAGTTCCATCAACTTCTTTTTTTCCCCATAGTAAATGTACAATCGCGTACATGAAGCTTATTGATATTGTGAATAAACGACTTAAAATGCATAAAGAATGCAAGTAAGTCATATACTTAGTGAATCGGATACATATATGGATGAAAATGAAACGAAATCTTACTAATATTATTAATTAATGTGAAGTTTGGATGTCTGTAACTTTGTAATGTAATTTTGTAATGTTCATGAATAGAACAAATGCTACTTTAATTAAACGCATATTTAAGTACCTACTAATATTAGGTACTTGCTTCCGCCCGCGGTTTCACCCGCATGATTCCTGTTCCCGTGGGATTGCTGGAATAAAAAGTATCCTGTCTTATTCCAGGACTTAACCTATATGTGTGCCAAATATCACCCCGATCCGTAAAGTGGTTGAAATGTGATTGAGTAAGAAACATCCAAACATTCGCATACTATATAATATTAAATAACTAGTAAGACCGTGCGAATCGGATTTCTCAAATATTTTCTTAGGGAACAGCGTATTTCCGTCTTAGACTGGCCTGCAAATAGCCCTGATTTAAATCCCAATTGCTTGGATCAATGCCACGTCGTTGTAGAGCTGTGATTGATAATAAAGGATACGCAACAAAATATCAATTATAAGTTTTAGTAGCCTATACACAGTATCTATGTGAAGTTTTATTTAATTCATAAATAAACGCACGGAATTAAACTATTAAATTAAAGCTCTACGTTAATATGCATCAGATAATATATTTTAAAAGTGACAGACTAGACATGTAAACAACGTTGCTAAGTAATCATAGTAAAACCATAATGAACGCAAAGTTAAGAATGGAGGTCTTTCTTCACAATCTATTACCTATTTTTTTTTGTATTGCACGAGTTTTTTAACATGGAAGTAGTGTGGTCCAAGCAGATTTCGATGGTCATAGAGGTTCATCAACAGCGTAATATACTTTGGGTTGCCTCAAATCCAACCAATCTCAATAACATTTCAAAATCAGATGGTGACGTTCTGGTGAAATTCTGAAAGGACCCATAAAATCCGCGGAGGTCATGGAATACATAACTTCTATTCAAGAGATAATTTCGAATCCACCACCTTTTCTTCTTTTTTTTCTATTAACACATAAGAATTATTATGTAAGCAGCAAAGATTATCACTACCGCCTCGAGTGATATCCTAGCAACAACTGACAAGTTTCAGAAACAGTGTTTATGGTAAACTTGTTTATAAACTCGTCATAAACGCCTAATGAATACCCGGCTTAATATCCACCACTATATGTATCCGATTCACTCTCATTATTATACTTATTTGCACTCTTTATACCTTTCAAGTCGTTTATTCACAATATCAATAAGTTTCATGTACGCGATTGTACATTTACTATGGAAAATAAAGTAAAAAAGTTGAATATAATTTTTCATAGAAGCACCGACAAATTCTGGCATTTGTCGACAAATTCCGACAAATTATTGGTGTAATCAGATCTTCGCTACGACCCGTAGTTTCAGAGGTACAAGGTGGCCACGCCAGGATGAGCGCTCATTCTGGTGGAGTCACCTTGAACCCCTTATAACTTTTGAACGGTGGACCGACAAATTCTGAGATTTCACGAAAAATTCCGACAAATTATTTATTAAGTATTTATTAAATATATAAAGTCAGATTTCCAGTTGGTGATAATGGCCACGCCAAGATGAGCCACATATCATGGTGGGGAAAGACAAAAATAAAACTAATTACTGTTTAAAAGAAAATGTTTATTTATCAAATCACAAGATAAAATCGTTGGCAAGGACTGTTATTATGACATTATTTTGTACCCGTCAAATGTTAAATATTTATCCCGAGTTTGAGTCTTGAGATTTAGTCCTCTTTGAGACATGATAGTATTCGTGTAAAATATTCCTAACGCATACATCACTTATAAAATACTGGTGACTTAAAGATTCTATTATATTTCCTCATCATCAAAAGTAGAATGGTAAAAAATCAGTCTATGCAAGCAGTAAGTCACCTGATGTAGGGAATGTTGACATCGCTCGCACCCGCAAGCGGCGCCGGCGCCATACACTAGTCTTACGTATAAATAAAATAAGGATAAGTACTTAATATTGCTAAAACCTTAACCATAGCAGTAAGAATAATCTCACAGTTGCAAAACTATTTGATAACACAATGGAGCTTAATTTCTACTTCAAGACACGTTTATATCGTTAATCGTATACTACAACTTTGAACGGAGGTGGGTATTTAAGCGCAGGCTTTTGGAGACGTTAAATGGTGTTTGACAAAATAGGCTTCATCGTAAAATAATTATTAAAACATTCATGATTAAAATTCAATTTCTAAAAGATGCATAACGTTTATATGCTTTAAATAAAAATAAACTCTATAAACTCAGCCCAATAATTATCCAACTCCATGTCTGCTCGTGGATACGAAATCGCACATATATTAAAAGTTCCATTTTATGTTTAATAGCAAATACTGTCTACAGCTGAATTACTTATAATAAAAAATACAAAAACCTTAAAAACTAAACTTAAAATGTAATTGTTTTAAAATAATGCTGTTTGTACATGGACATTATTAGAACATAAAAATGTTATCATATTACGAAGGCTCAGTATGCATGATTCTTTGATTGTGGACATAATTCATTTATCTATAGCCATTACTTTGATTATATTCACTTCTAATATAAATATTACATTGAATTTAATTACTTACTCTTATTTATGTAAATTTAAACCGAAATAAGTAGCAGTCATGGTTGCTATAACATCAAGTAATTACTGATAAGATATTCTTCCACTGTCTTTTAAGACATGTTTGTGTACAAAAATACAAGTATACATACATTTATATATATATATATATATATATATATATCACAAGTGCGCAGGTGTTCTACATACATTAATTGAAGTAATTATTCACTGTTAGTGAATGGTACTGGGTTTCAAATACACTTTACAATCGTTCTTCTACAATCTTTACCAAAAACATATTATCTTAATATTAGTACAGGGTGTTTGGTAATAGGCGTATAATCCCGAAAATAGTCATGCAACCAAGTATAAAGAACACCTTGATAACATACAAAATCATATTTATGTAGATTTACTTTTCCATACAAAAACTCAAATTAGTTTTTGTACAAACCTGCGTGTTTTGACTTCTGTTCTATTAACAACCAACCCCCTGATTATGAGCTCCTATAGCAGTATTATTGCAGTTGTGGAAAAGAGACGCGTGTATATTCGCCGCTACACGCGTCTCGTTTAAACAACTGCAATATTACTGCTATAAGAGCTCGTGGTTACCCCTAGAACAATGTAATGTATGTTGTTAGGGTTGTCATTGCAATTTTAGTTAGTAAAAACAAATTAAAATTGCAATGACAACCCTAGGTCCAACTACCCTAGGTAATTTTCGGGGTTCTAAGCACGGCATCCAACCATGCAATATACAATCAACTATTCGGGATTATGCAGATGTTACCAAAAATCTTGCATATTATGTAAAAATAATTGTTGCTAATTTAATTTGTTCATTGACACATGACATGAGGCTCTTAATAAAATTAGCCGGCGCTAAGGAAGCGATTATTAATTGAAACACAACATTTTCAAAGACATAGATTATGAATTTAGATGATCTTGGATCATCATCATCTAGTAATAATGCTAATTTTATCCTTCACTATACAGGTAATGTTTTAACACTGACTAAATATATTTAATTTTACCATCGGAAGTGTACAATCGTGTTCGGTGTTTATTGCTTTATTACAGAAATAATTTCGTTGAGCAGATTCCAGTCTTTCTGTAGCTTGACTCTTTTGACAATAGATCATTAGAACATTGTTAGTATTCTTGTGCATTTCGAGAGAACTCAACGTTTTAATAAATTTTCTAGTTAAAAAAATGAAGTCAAATGTTTCAAAATATAAAGGACGAAATATGCTGACAAGGGTGTTTAGTTTGTCAGAAAATAACGCAATCGATGAATGAAAACACAAACATTTGTACGTCCAGGTAACATATTAGGTCGCTTTGGATACTGCCTCATTTAAATACATATTTTACATTTTTATTAATTTACGAACAGAGTACTTGGTTCTTTTTTACATGATGTGATGTTATACACAATCTATTCAAAATTTCAATCTAAGTAAAAAATTCTAAAAAAATAATAATTCAATTGACATAATTATATTTCCAAAATATCACATCGTAATTATGTATTACGATTACCGGAATGCTTTTTAAACCACATGATTCATAATAATACAACGAAGTTTGCGGGCTAAAAAATGGAGGTTAGGACTTAATCGAAACTTATCGCAACTCGATACGATTTTATCAGTCAAGTATCCGATTAGAAAGTTAAATACATTAAATGGGTGTGTCCTGTATGTCTGCTTTGTGAAAACGATTGATGATCAGGTTATGTGGGAAAAAGAACACGGCTTGGCATAGCTATAGTTAAGAGATTTTGTTCAATACCGGTACATATGAGCACTGGCACTAAGTTCCCTATGAGTCATCGGTTTAACGAGTTACATGCGGTGGTCAACCATGACCTTGAAACGACACTGACACTCGAGCATCGACTGCAATAGATCGGTCCTACTGCGGCAGGTAATGAATTCACTTATAAATAATAAAATAGTTTAAATCATTTAGGTTAAAACAATTGAGGAATTGACATTTCACAAATAGTAAAAATAATGCGGTTCAGAAAAAAGGAACTAAACAGTGTAGTAAGATAATGATAGCCATCTCCCGTACGTGCAAACCCACTGCTTGGTTTTTAAACATAAGTTGGCGTGCCCTTAAGATCAAAACGGCAAATGACAGTTTAATATAATAATATCTATGCTAAAATGACCTTACACCGTTGTTCGAAAAAAAAACTACAACAACAAACAGTAGTTATCGTGTTAACACTACGCGGGCATATACACGAAAAAAAAACTGTTTGTGTCATAACTCCGGGTGGCGGTGAAAAGGTTAATAATATAAAAAGTGGATTAACATTAAGGGGTGGTGTGGTTGTTTGGCAACCTAAGGGTCGAAGGTGGGCAGCGCGGCGAGCTTGGCCTTCACATCGTCAGTGGAGTCGTCGCACAGCAGCAGCGAGTGCGAGTAGCCCATAGCCACCTGCGTCACGGCCAGCCCGTCCATGCGCGAAACCTCCTTAGGCCGCGCCGTCGACTTGTTGATCTCGCCGGTGCCCTGCCCGACCACAAACACAATCAGCCCACAATCAGGCACTATAGTTATGTTTGGACCAACGTGATTGGTTGCAACTGTGTATTACTTTCCCCATGCAACAAAGTAATACTGTAAACCGAGCACTTGGGTATCCTGCTGACATAGCGTGTTTGTAACACTAACAGGACGTCACTTACAGCCGAACCTAATAACCTATCTCTGGTAAGAGATAGGCCTATCTTAGTTTAGTTACCTAGCAACCGCTATTTTCAGATAAATAACAGAAATAACTAAGCAACAAATCTCTAGTAGGCCTATCTCTTGCTGAGGATAGGTTATTAATTTCGGCTGTTAGACACTAAGTCAGCATTCCAATGTAATCTGGCTGGTTAGAACTACGATAGCTCAATTGGAAGAGCACCTGACCCGGTATGTCAGAAGGGTGCAGGTTCAAATCCTGCTCGTGGAAATTTTTTCAATATTTGTGTTTTTGTAATTTTTTCTTTAATTGAAAATTCCTTTAAAAAGTATATGACTCCGAGTTTTGAGCTTTGGGGAGGGGTAGAGGTATACCACCCCCTCCCCAAATTCGGCGGCTCTCCTTGGAATTTAGAACCCAAAAATAATAAAAAGAAAATATTTAGACTATCTACGTAATTTATAAATGTATGAAATATAAAATAAAATACTTTGTTTCATTTATCATAACGTCATGTGACAACCCTACCAAAGTAATTGTAAATTTTGCGCGCTATATGGAAGCTTTCACTCTGTTAGATATTTACTCATGTGGTCATAGTTCACCATTCCCGTACAATCTCTAGTTTTGACAGTTGCTAAAAAGTTACTCTATTGACTAACCAGTCAACTACCTACCCAAAATGGAAGCATTTTCGTACTTATTTGACAAGTACAAACAATATTCGAAAAATGATAAAGAATAGAAATACAATTTATAATAAACCTGATTATGTTGAATAATACATTATGATAATTATTCTAGTTAACTATACTATTGTATTAAGAAAATTCCTGCTGTATTTGATGATAAATAAATAAATAAATATTATTTTCTCAAGTCTACATTACGCGAACATTACACATTGATTCAAATTATTTTAACCTGACGTATCGAACCCTTTTTCAGGGTGCGTGGTCGGAGGGCGACTGAGGTGTTGTTCGTCTCATAATTAATAAGTATCTTGCATACGATCATTTCAATTTGATCGGGTGCGTTCTGTTTTACGCAGAAAGAACTTATAGAATTTTTTGGCCTGGCAAAATGGTATTGGGGCTGGAATTTAATAGTTATAAAAAAAAATATTACATATTAATGGTTTGGTTTCTTAAAGCTAGAAATAACAAATGTATACCGTAGCGTCGGTCAGTCAGTCAGTATAGTATAATGGGATCCGGCTGGTTGTAAATTCCAACCATTTCTCTATTAAAATAAGAATGTCTTTTAATTTCAATAGCCTCGCATATTATCCTAGGGATAAATCGTTGTTCTCTAAGCGAATATTTGAGGTTTGTCGAATCTGACGTAGTGGTTGGGCCCTCTACATGCCCTGTTCGCATACTGCAGACTTATTTTCATCGATGTATATCAATTATTGAAATATTTAACCAAAATTGGATTCAATTATTTCAGGACCGCAATAAGTGGAAGAAAGGGAGGCCTTTACCCAGTAGTGGGACAATGGGGCACAATAATTAGCCAAAGTAAGTAAGTAATGTGTTACCAGTTCGCCGTAGGTGGGGGAGACGCCCCACGCGATCAGCGTGTCGTCGGCCGCGATCACGATCGACGTGTTGCTGGTACCCACGCTGCGGATGTTCCAGCCTGCCAGAACACAACACATCCACTATTCATTCTATTCAAAGAACACGTGACCGATATAGATAATAACAATAAACTTTATTTTGCTCTACCATCTAGTGAAGTAATAATAGGCTAAGGGCTAAAACAGTGCACGACTGACCGTCGTCAATAAATAAACAAAGTATAAGCTCCGTATAGTTATTCCGTGTTTTGTCTCTTTTACTCTAATTTGAAATGACGTTTACATGACAGGAACAAAACACGGAATAACTATTCGGAGCTTATTCCTTGTTTATTTGTAAGGCACATAGTATAAAAACGGGATCCCTACTGGGTCGAGTGCGCGGCGGCCGTAATACTGTCTTGAAAAGCATCGCTGATAGTGGAGACTGTCCACTATTAGCGCACATGTGCAGCATAACCAATTCCCATCTAGGTATTAAGTACTACCATAGTTTTGTTGTACTAACCACTTAAATGGTTCTTTGTTGTCTGATAAATAAAATCATTTAATTTTATAGTAGCTTATGGACGTCACGCGCCACCGACGGTCGATCGAGCTTTGTTTTAGCTCTGAAAGACACAATTAATGACGAGGTTACTACGTGCAAGTTATTGGAAGTAGGCTTTGATCAATTATGAACTAGATTCCCGATGAGCGCTTGAAAAACGGTACGCGACACGGCACGGAGCCACAATGACGTCTGTGGCGATGACAGTCAGTATTAAGGACAAATATTTTGCAACCTTAATTTAATCTTTATCATTAAGATTAAAGGTTCACAGTAATTTGAAGTTGTTGATGCTATCTAATATTTTTTTAGATTTTGTTTGTTATAAACCAAAGGCGCGCGGGCGCAAGGGGAGTCCGTCTTGAGCGATCGGTATGATTGGTCGATGACAGTGTGCGTGAGGGTTGTGTGCTCCCGTTCTTATTAAGTACGTGTTTTTGTGTTTTTTGGATATAAGTTAAAGATCAGGTGGTTTTGGTGGCCTAAGTAGGGTCCCCTGTGTACCTAGTGTACCTAGTGTTGATAGTTTGGTGCGAGTGTTCCCAAAACTTAAGAAGACCAGGCCCAAAGCTGGGCTTTGACCGGCATGATCGACATAGGGGGAGCGCTCCTCCCACCGCCGCTGTTCTGAACCTGCTGATGGGACACTCGCTGTAAGTGATTTTCAAAGTTATTAGGCATCATCTAACGTGCCATCCCAAGTGCCGCGAATCGCGGACAAAAGTGCGCCCCGGCGTGTTTGATGAGGTTATGACAACGTTGCTACTGTCCTACACACGACCGGCTGCGTGCTGAACATTGTTATTCGAAATTTAAATGTATAGGCAAACATGACCACTTCTAATTGTATTGTTGTTCCGGGTCCTTTATCTAATACATAATTGATATAAGGAAGTACGTATATAATCTGCAAAGTTGTTTATGCTTCACAAAATGCAACTATCAACATACAGCTTGTGTGGAACATCACATGTGGAAAGAAAACGGAGTCCATGCAACACTTGCCTAGTAAGTTTTGACAAGAATGAGACAGGAAAGGATGGGGTTGCACAAAAGATCCTGATGGGTCTAAGTGCTACAGTAAAGGGTATATATACCTCAGCAAGTCCCACAAAAATAACTTAATTGCACAGTACTATGAATTTTAGTAGAACATTAAATCGGGAGAAAGTTGTTAAAGTTCGGGCATGCCATCCGATCGCTTAAGCACTTACCGGTGAGATCTTGCACTGGTTTGGGATACATATTAGCTTCGCCGGTCCTCTTCGTCTGCCCAAATAGAAATAGAGCGCCTGCAACAAAAAGATGAGTATAAAGTAATTTTACTTATACATCTTTGGAAATGAGGGCTTATTTTGACAATCATCTTTTAGATAAATCGAAATTGCTGTACTGGTCGAATACACGCGAGCAGCGGCCAACTATGTTTGTATGAAAATCCATGTGGACTAATGATTTTATTTAAAATTTCGTTTGAAATTAGCATTAGACTGTTTAGGCATGCTAATATGGAACGCAAAAAGAAACAAAATAAACGTAATATTGGTGCGTGCGTTCTTGTATTTAATCGACTGGTGTAGTTCATATACAGTTTACATTTTAGTTTGAAATTCTGTGCATTATTTTGAGAAAAGTATTGTACAAGCCTTGGTCGCAACTAGGCAACGTGAGCCGAGGCACACATACATGAGTCCATGACTTGATAGTATCAAGTTGCTACCCTTACTGGTCGACTGCTACAGAATACCTCAGGGCATCAAGTCCGCCTTTTGTTGTATTTTTGCTAAATATAATAAATAACAGACATAAATATACAACGGGTATCAGATAGGTGTAGTCATAATGAGAAGACCCAAAGTCTTTCCGATCTAGATCTCGTAAGCAAAGCAAAATTAATTTAGGTTCATTACATTGGCACTTTCCGCAATAATGCATTATCAATTAAGTTGATTGTTTCCTATTAAAATTAACTTTTCTTAACTTAGTGTATGTAACGCGTGTATTCAAGTAGGTGTACGCACTAGTGCGTGCCCCCTACTAGATTCTCCGAGGGATTCGAAACGGATCGGGCTTTCTCTGAATGAATTCACAAATTATTTATTTGTAGTTATAAGTTAAATAAGAAATATCAAATAAGATATATTCACTATCGCATTGGGACATATCCATTTAAAGATTGTTGTAAGTATAGTCATTAAATAAATAAATAAATAAAATATTTCTATTGTAAAGTCACATCAAAATAAACAAGTCACAGCCCTAGTTGTTTAGTGACCTCTGTGTATTTACATTGATCACTGCTGCTTGCTTATGCTCGCCTGACACGCATGCCGTCACTAATATAAATATTTAATTAACAATTGCATGGACAAATTAAATTTACACGATACAATTTTGCTAGAAACAATCCATCAGTCTCAGGAAGCTCAAGAGGGAATCGAACCTACGACCTTTGGATAACCGGCTAATGCTCTGACTGCTAAGTTACCGAAACCCCAGAAGACGCGTCGAATTTTTCTAGTACTTTGTGATTTATGCTGCGAGCCAGCCAGCGGCATTACGCCACTGTGAAGTTACTTCCTTCACAGTCTCTTGCAAGTATTCAACAATAATATAGTCGTAATTCCTTATAAAAAAAACACTCCGAGTTTCCTGAGACACCCTACACACAGTACACTTTTATCTTGTCACTACAAATAGCATCATGAATGCATATAAGCAATAATAAAAATTAATTAATTATGTCTATGTAACTCTAAATACTTTGGGTTTTTTAAAATTACGACCAAACCTATCTGATACGTGGTATACAGGGTGTCCCAAAAACAATGGATAACCCTATAACCATCGATAGGCTTCATCATGGCCCCCCTAAGCTCAAATTTTAACCTTAGTAGTATCACGGTCCTTAAGATTTTGGATTATTTTGTAGTTTTCGAAAATAACCAACTTACGGTTTGTTTTTATCATGTCATTTCTACAAATGAAGAGGTTTTTCGATCTAGATTTTTTTAATTTCATCGGTATTAGTTTATCTATCAAACACAAAGATTTGAATTTAATAAACGAGTTAAAAAGTAAAAAACAAAAGAAACCAGTAAAAAATTATTAAAATTTAAAATTTTGATCCATGTTTGATTGACTAATGTGAAAAAAAACTGTACGGTACTTACTCATCGTGCCCATAATTTTAAAAAGTTGCTTGGTTAATTGAGATTTTGAAAAGGTATTACAAGTCTAGGTATTCCGTCTTTTTAATGTCATGGCCAATGACAAACATCATACATAAGTCACAAAGCCAATAGAGTTGAGTAATGTTCCGTCTAAGACATTTTTCCTTTTCCTTTTCTTTTATTTATTTATTTTATTAGTTCGTACACAAATAAACATTTACAATGGTTAACATTTTGGATCGCAATAGTACAGGTAAGCTTATCTCTAAAAAGAGATTTCTTCCAGCAGACCATGGTGACAGGATAGTATGGAAGTAGCTAGTTAGATAGACAAACTGCGCACAGAACTATTAAGAAAATATGATATTGATATAACATAAAGACAACCACACATTAAACTACATACTTTTATACACAAAAATATGAATATACTACTTAATATAATATATATTCTATATATAAAAATTGGTAATTTATTCCAAAGTTTTGCTGCTTGGACAGTAAAAGAATCACCATACATGTTAGTGCTGCAGGGAGGAAGATTTATACTTTTTAACTCGTTTATTAAATTCAAATCTTAGTGTTTGATAGATAAATTAATACCTATGAAATTAAAAAGACCTAGATCGAAAAACCTTTTCATTTGTAGAAATGGCATGATAAAAACAAACCGTAAGTGGGTTACTTTCGAAAACTACAAAAAAAAAACCAAAATCTTAAGAACCGTGATATTTTTACTAAGGTCAAAGTTTTTGGGACACCTGTATATATAAAGATAGATAAGATGCTACGGTTCCGCAAATGTGAATTCCGATGTTCCGCAAAGTACCTTCTCGATGCCTTGGACGGATTGCGCTGAACGCATTATCGGCAATGCAGAAATCGCAAATACTCTCGAATCTCTGCAATTGCGTAGAGATGTTGTGTCACTCAGCGTGTTTTACCGCTTATACCTTAGCGAGTGCTCGAGTGCTCTGAAGAGCTCTTTGACCTCATCCCACCTTCTCCCTTCCTTCATAGGAAGGAGTACACGTGCTGCTTTTCGGAGTCACCGCTTCACTGTCTCAAATATCCCATCACGCAAAAAGAAATTTGGTGACTTGTTTCTTTGTCGCACCTCCAAAAGTTGGAATAGTCTACCAGCACACGTTTTCCCTCCTTCCTATGATTATTATTATTATTTTTTGTGGGGACGTCGCCAGCCGAATGGACGATCCACTCGCGTTATCTGAGGGCCACTTCATCCTTTCCCCGTTCTCCCCTTTGAGGGAGCTTAGGTTGATCCAACTTTCACGGTGCCCGCCCCGTCGAATCTTTTAGTCTCCTTGATAAATTTGTATTTGCATTGGTACAGCAATGGGAGCTGAATTTGCTGATTAGGGCGACTTACTTGGTACTATGGGGAAACTCGAGCAGACGTTGATGGCGTAACCACGATACGATTGTCGTGGGGATGGAGCTGAGCTGGTAGAGATCTCTTCTTCTTCTTCTAGATAATGTCTATTTACAACTATAGCACGTATTAGTTTGCGCATATACACACACACGCGCACATGCACTTTCTGAAGGGGGTTTCACCCACTTAATTGAATATTTGAGTCGAATGCACTATCAAAGCCGTCAAGTACCGGCTGGTAGGTTATCGAACGAGTTAATTCTAGAAGGTTCGGGCGAAGAGCTGAGCGGATCGGAACTCGGCTTGTGCTGAACGACGTCACGGGCAGGCCGATCGAGTCAGTCTACTTCCGCCGCCGGCTTGTGCGGCGTATCTTTTAGTTGAATGAGTGATTGGGTGATCAAGCGAATGAGACCGTCGCGTTTCTGGCGCAAACAATATCTGCTTCAAAATGGAGTTGTAAGATTCCACCCGGACAATTATACATACATTGCAAGTTAAATAAAAGCTTGTAATAAAATAGAATGAATAATAAAGAGGTGAGGAGCTCGATGGCATAGCGGCTAGCGCGTTCGGCTTGCGATCTTGCCCGTTAAGCAACTTTCGCAATGCCGTGTCGCCTGATGGATGACCGATCAAAAAACATCTCGAGCTCCTCTGTGCTTCGGTAGGCACATTAAGCCGTTGGTCCCGGCTGTTGTTGTAAGATGGCAGTCGTTAAAACTTACCAACCCGCATTGGGCCAGCGTGGTGGGTTATGGCCCAATATCCCCACGTGCTACTGTGCCTAGCAGTGGGACGTTTATAGGCTGATTGTTGATGATGAATAAAGAGGATGCCGAG
The DNA here is from genome assembly GCA_963082485.1 of Eudonia mercurella. Classification (NCBI taxonomy): domain Eukaryota; kingdom Metazoa; phylum Arthropoda; class Insecta; order Lepidoptera; family Crambidae; genus Eudonia; species Eudonia mercurella. The sequence continues at coordinate 29,664,872 of OY720022.1, forward strand.
TTCCTTGCCGGTTCTTCTCAGTACAAGATATCCCGCCCAGAGTAGACTTACGAACCGATGGTATAGTGACATTCATAAGAGCTACTTGTAGCCTAAATTGAATATGTGATTTTGAGTTTTGAATTTTGAAAGAGGTAGTGACCGTTCTCGTTGACGGCGAGGCTGTAGGTGGCGCCGCAGTGCACGGAGCGCACGCCGCGCGCCTGCGTGTCGAAGTACTTGATGAGGCGCGGCACGCTCTCGTCCTTCTGCTCCGCGTGCCCCAGCCGCCCGAACCCGCCGAAGCCCCAGCTGTACGCGCGCTTCTTAGAGTCGATCGCCACCTACCGATTCACATTTCATTCTTATAAGTACATTTGAATATAATAAAATACTTTATTGTACACATAGGTACATGTTACAAAGAAATTAAAAAAATATATATTGGAGTCGTACAAAGGGCGGCCTTATCACTAATAGCGATATCTTCCAAGTAAAATAGGGTTGAAAAGATTTATATTAAATAAGATGGAGGCGTTGAAAAAAAAGTAGTCGAAAGGAGAATGCCCATTCTTGGTGTCGTCCTTGTTCGAATTGTACCTCCACCTAATTTATCTCAAAATCAAGTTTTTTATTTTCATAAAACCCTGTTAAATAATTTGCCTTAACTTCTCCGACGAAAAACCCAATATTTATTTAGTAATTAAATTCACTTCTATTTAATTTGATTTTTTTTGACATGTCGAGTAGTCGTTATCTCCTCGGAGTTGCCATTTTGTAACAAGCAAATCGATTTATCAAATTATAATCGGTTCCATAGTAGTTACTTCATTAAAATAACGAGTTGGCTCACGTTTGTGTCAATAATTCAATATGATATGGAAAATATATTAAATCGCATTACAGTATTATAAACATATCGCACCGGCTCGGTGTCCAGTAAAAAAACAGCAGTTAACAAGCGGCCTTAGGGTGATACATGATATGATACATGTAGGTACGGCCCTAAACGTTAATGCTGCATCACATGCATTTACGTCAACGTACATGACATGACAGACGATCATGCATACGTGTCATTCATAGCTTTTATTTTTCAGCATGTAAATGCTGAAAAATAAAAGGGACTCATCAATCAACTGCCAGTACCTACATTGAATGCTGTTCGTTCGTATTGATATGATAAAATAAACGGTTTGTTGCTTTATCAAGCATCTAGTGCTGCAGTACTATCTAGGAACCACAGATTTAACATCACATTATCGCACCTCCGATAATACTTTATCCTACTGGGTTACAACTGGAAGAACCTTGATTTTCAGGAGAGCGATAACAAACACACGGATTTGTTATGTAGTTTTTATTTCTTTAATATTGTATAAATATGCTACAAAGTGTATATATTTAAAAAGATTGCACAATATACTTTCGAATGGCATATGCTGTTTTTCAATTTTCCTGAAAAATTGCATAAAAAATTTCTAATTGGTATTTCTAAACGGTATTTTAGATAGCTATTTGAACTTTTATAAATAAAAATATAATATGAAAGATGTAACAATGTTTATTTAAATTAAAAACAGGCAGTTACTTACGCTTATCTTAGCTAAATATTTTTTGTATCGATGTAGACTCCAAAATAAAATCAACTTTAACAAAAACTTCAATTAAATGAAACCTAAAAACATAATTATCTCTCTAGTCAGAGTATTTTTACTAATCAGTTCAAGTTTAGATAGTCTCAAATTAAGTAACACTTAAATAATATTTGTTATAATCTTTTCATAATTATAATAATGTTTAATCAGTAACCATGATCATCACTATAAAAATAAAATCTCAGATCTTAGATTTCAGTAATCTAAAATTCAGTAGTCACGTAATTAGGGTGTCACATAGCAAATTTTCAATCACAATTGGTTGTAAAAAGACGCATAAAATCGTGGTACATGATTACTATCTACCAAACTCATTAAATCAGCTTTCTTCCTCTCGTCTGTCTCGAGCTGTCTGCTGTAAGCAGGTTTTAGTCCGGGCAGAACTACAGGGTGTGTACGCCAGACTATATTTTCGTTGTATTGGCGTCATATGTCTGATGATAAAATCTCTTTGGCGGTTAATATCCTTCAGTCCCCATAAGTCTTGAAAAAACGATTCTCTATCTAATTCTGTAAATTTTTCTTTGCACTTTAACTTACAACGTTCACTACACGGTGGTTCAATTTTTCTAGCGTCCTTCTGCACTTTTGTTTTCAATGTTACGTAAGCACACCCTGCATTTTTAAGAATTTTAAGTTTTTTTTTATACGTAGCACGGCAAATGACTCCAATTCACCTGTTGTTAAGTGAATATGGAATCCAGATGCGACGACAACTGGTGCAGCGTGAAAACAACGCAGCATCAGCTATCCTCACTCTGCCGGCCCACGCTCGGTGCCTCTTCACGCCTCGTTTACGTTACGTTACGTTTATTTTGTTTCCATTCTGTGGTTTCACCTACACGTTTTCTAGTTCGTTTTTTCGTATTGGCGTATGCGGCCGAGTTAGAGTTCGATGTTGGAAGCCGCAAAGTTACGTCAACAGTTGATCCTGAAGATACAGAGGGATCTTCGACATTAGTTGAATTTTCGATGTCGTCTTCAGTTTCGGGATCTTTAGGTATTGCACAAGAACGACGGCTCAATTTCAAAATCGGGATCTTTCACAGAATCATCGCTATCGTCATTTAAAGTGGAACATGTGGTAAAGTTATCTTTATTGCACGAAATAAAGCTAAGTTTAAGCTACCTACATTTTGTATCTCACCAAGTTTGATCCCAAAATCTTTGGATGATCATTTGCGGGAAGATTTTTATTTTTCTTTAGAGCTAAGCGCAGAATTGCGTCGTTTCGTTTCATTCTGACCTGAATAAATCAAATATTTTTATATGTTTGCTATAAAATATGGTAACAGTCGAAATATTACGCTAAAATGTATAGATTTTTCGTCAAATAGTGTTTGTTATAAGGAGGAAAGTAACACAGTATTATTAGGTACTTTGGGATATTACAATTAACCGTATCTAAAACACCGATACAATACAAAATGTATCACTATATTATATCACCTTTCAACCATTTTTATCCATCATTTTACAATAAACTGTAGCAATACGACTTGTGACCGTTTATTAGAAAAATTTACTTAACAAAATAAAATTTACCTATTTGTAACAACAAACGCACGTCCACCTTTCACAACAGGAAATGTAGCATTAACCGAAATCACTATGATGCAACAATTCTTTAATGGAACACGGTCAAAAATTTAATTCCTTGTCGTGAAAACGGCAAATGTTCGCGATAGCGCAAAGATTATTGATAAATCGGAAAAGATTAATATCGATTCTTATTTTTTGTAATTTAGAAGATTTGCTTGTTACAAAATGGCAACACTGAGGAGGCAGCGACAACTCAACATGTCAAAAAAAAATCAAATATGGGGATTTCTCGTTGGAAAAGTTAAGGCAAATTACTTAACAGGGTTTTATGAAAATAAAAAAATTGATTTTTGATATAAAAATCATCATTGTACAAAATCATTCGTAGCGATAGCCCATACTACGATAGGCATTCTCCTTTTAACAAATATGTAATGTCTTCTTTACTTAAATACAGTCAAAGAATATTTAGATGATAAAAAAACCAGTCTATAAAAAAACACATACTTACACGTATTTTATTTGTATCAACATAATAAAATTAATTAATTGAATTTTTATATACTGATATGATTAACCGTGTACAAATAACAAATAGCGTTGCGTTAAAAATTGCATTTAGTTTTGTTTTGGGTAGCTCGAGTGTGTCATGCTTTCTTTATTGTCTCTATGGTGGTGGCGCGTGCGTTTGGTCGTTACTTTCCCTTAAATATGGTTGAGAGTTGGAGGCTGATCTACTCTTGCATACTTGTATTATTTTATTATTAACTATAGTTTAACTTTGCATTTCTTACATTTTTAACTTTTACCAGTATTGTATGACATTGTGAAAATTTAAATTGGTACCTGATGTAAATTTGCTAACTTAAATATTGCCTTGTGCATTTGTGTTTATTTGTAATGGAAAGTTCTATGACAAGACATTTTCCAATATTATGACGCTGTAAGGGAGAAAAGAAATGCCCTTGCCGAGTTTCTAGCCGGTTCTCCTCTGTACAAGGTCTCTCCTATGTAGACTTACGAACCGATGGCATAGTGACATTCATAAGAGCTATTTGTAGCCTAAAGTAAATAACTGATTTTGAATTTCGAAAATCGAGCGTAATTAAAAAATATTTTTGTTTAAAGTTAGGCAAATTACTGCTCAGCTGATGTTGATCAGAAGCTAAAGATAAATAATAGATGCAAGAACAGCTAATGTAGCAGGATTCTGCCTAACTGGCCGTCCTCACCTTGCTTTGCAAGTTGCATTGAAAACACTGGCTATATTTATATCTAGCTACCGGAACACAACAATAATACTACAAACATTGATGTTATGGCGACATATTTAAATACGATGGTGATAGCTAGCGAGGAGCACATATTTGTGTACTCGGTTTGGTCGATGGTAGGGCTTGTTTGTCCGCCCGGCTAGCTATAACCATCTAAATATATCGCCATAACATCAATGTTTGTAGCATTATTGTGTTCCGGCAGCTAGATAAAGATAAGTAGTTCCTCAGTAGTTGATTCCAGATGAAATGCGCTTCCATATTCCACCTTATCATCACTTAACATCAGGTGAGATAAAGGCACAGTGCTTACGCGTAACGGCCAAATAAACGTTATTAATTAAGAGACGCACGCATGAGCATTGAGCATACTGAATAATAGGTGGGCACCTACCTACGTAAATATGATTAAATAATATAACTCATGAATAGGGACTGCCAGCAACGAAAATTGAATATAATAGAAACAACAGAGCATATTCAATTATTCTAAATGTGATAAATTGAAATGATACATGGTTCACATATTAATAATAAATAAAATTGAAAATACAAACTGCCAGCAGGAAAACTTAAGATTTATAATAAAAAATTATATCAACATAAAATTGAATAGCGTTAGTTAGCGCATTTGGATTACAATATTGCAAGTTATGCAGCTTTCGCAATGGCCAGATCACCAATACGATGACCAAGTTAAAAAAATGACAAATCCTCCGTGCATTCGAAGTCACCCGTTGATACCGGTTGTGGTCATAAGACGGTAGTGTTATGGCCAACAGTAGACAAATATGGCCAATGATGACGAAATAAAGATTCTTAGGAATCAGTGTATGTATGTAGTCAGCAATAACAGAAGTTTATGAGTTTTGCAAACAAAAAAGACTAAAATATGAACAGCAGCTAACGCGCAAAGCAGTTAAAATATAACAAAGTAATGTTTAGTTTTGTTATATTTCTTCATTCCTTCCTTTTAGCATAATGATGCCCACTGCCGGACATATGCATCTCCAATTTTCCTTCAGTGGTTTTGAATAAAAAATAAATCAATTGCCACATGACATGTCATAGCATCACTTGAGAACGGTTGAACCAATTCGGCCGATTTATTTTTATTGTGTTCGTAATTGTCAGGCCAACGTTTGTATTTAAAAATGTTTCTTTCTTTATCCCTTCTGGTAAGCACTTGGCTTTTATCTCACTTCACTCGGAATCGTCAACTACTGAGGAAGGAACACTACAAAGGTATTAACTCTGATGGTATAGCGAAATATTAAGATAAGATGGTGGTAGCTCGCCAGGCGCGCTTGAAACAACCAATCAAACTAAGTACCTAGAAACATTTACTACAGAGGCGAGTAAAGTTATGTTTCAGCCATTTTGCCGCCAATTCAAATAAATTAAACATTGAAGAATAGCTTAGATAGCCTACAGTGTAGCAACTGACGCCAAATAATAACAAATTTAAAGAAACATATAAAAGCAACAATCGCTATGGGCAAGCAACAACTTTCGCAATAGCTCATCACATCATCAAACCTAAAAAGGCCACTTTAGGCTTTAGGCACTTTATGGCCATATTTATTAATAATTTATATACACAAATTAGAAGGGACAATATAGTAAGAATAGGCAAGTGCAAGGGCGCTGTTTTTTTCATTATTTATCTATTTTAATAATATCAATACGAAATATAATTAATCTCATTTTCATTTAATGTTCTCAAGATTCAAATTTTTCTTCAGATATTGCATCAACAAAAATATTATTTTCAGACCATTGATTGAATCGTTAAATTAAATTTCTTTGTCGCACCACTAAAAATGGACTGCTCTCCTAGCTCATTCTATTCAAAATTAACTTTTTACATTTTTGAAAGTCAATTCAACGTCATGACTTCGTAAACCCTACGGTGGAGACCTTGTACCGAGGAATTAGAGGACCGAGCATTACAGTGCGCAACTTTATGATACAATGTGTAATATTTTGTTATCGTTAAGTCAGGGAAAAGTATTGTAATGTAAATACTCAAAATCGAATCAGAAATGTTACATTACAGGCGAATGCTCCTGACCTGACCTGGTGAGGGAGCCGTCGTGTGCTGTAAAATCGAATTGTTTGTACGACGGATCTAATTAGACGAAAAAAAAACATGTGTATAAAAAAACCCGCTGACCGTGTGGTTGTTGCCGCAGGAGAAGTCGACGATGGCGACGTCCTTGACGGGCGCCACGTGGCCATCCTTGGACTTCTCGAAGAACAGCGCCACGTGCTTGGGCGACGTCTCGAAGTGGTACGACAGCTTGGTCGACGTCACGAAGTACTTGCCGTCCGTGTTGTGGCCTGCAACGGCGATTTGATAGAACTCAGTATGAGGACAGTGTGGAAACCAACGCTTTATGTTGTACTCGTATATCGTCGGTGAGCGTGCGAGACCGTGTAAGAGCAGTTTGTAAATACGAATCTTGGCCATTTAAATATTTTTATTGTTTTTTATTTATTTATTAGCCACATATAACAGAGTTACAACAGAAAATACAATAAAACAAAGACGGACACAGTAACATTGGTATGCTGTAACTCCGCACGGGTATGTTAAGCAATACCACAATAATTAATAAAATAAAATTAAACAATTAAAATCACAATAATATAAATAAAATAGAATAGAATATATAAAGAATCAAATATTAATAAAAAGTTAAAATCCAAATAAAATAAAATGAAGGCAGACAAAATTTATAAAAATATGTATAATGTAGTAAAAAAATATAAGTTATTACTAGGGACCGGGTTATATGCATTTCCATATTTGCATATTTAAGCCATCCTCAGCGGTAATAGCATATTTTACTTAAAATCTAGTTATGATGCATATTATTGATACATTTACAATATTTTTTGAGCGCAGCGCACTCAGCAGCCACGCGTCGTTTGTTATGGTACCTACGTTTGTGTCAAATTGATAGTTTTATTAATGGGACGACAGAACTTTTGCCAAAAACTATAATTGCTGACATAGCACCAAAGTTCATATTCAGCTCAGTTACCTCAGTGGATGTGGAGCGATTCTTTACCACTTATATATATATATATATATATATATATATATATTGAATGATCGACGACACAATCTTACTACTGAACATTTGAAACAATACTTGATTGTTTTCGTTTACAAAAATATGAAAAATTGTAATGTAATATAATGCTATGTTACTTGACCTATTATCGTCTAAAACTTATCATTTAATTTTGCATATTTTACCTATTTGCATGCATATAACAAGCTTTTTAAGTTGCATATTGTGTGTGATGTATTATATAAAGTGTTTCTATTCTATTCTATTCTACCAACTTGAATAAAAGAATAATAATACCGAGTGAATAGGTTATTTCTGGGCAAGCTCGTTCCATCGTCGGTCTCTTAGCCCTAGGGACTAGAATGAGGCCAAGAGCAAGCCCATCTTACAATAAAAAAAAACCATAAAAAAACGCTGTTTGTACAAAACTGTAATTTACAGACTTCCCGACGATAAGCTCATTCTCATTTATATTTTTTATATTTCTTACGGATATGCATTTGGTCTTTAGCTCTTAGCGTGGGAGATAAATCAAACCAAAAGGGGTACACAATCATGTACCCCCCACTGGGAATCGAACCCGGGACCTCTGGGTCTAAACCGGTGGTCTTAACCACTAAACCAGAGAGGCGGTAAAATTAAATAAACGATTTTCGTTTTAGAATAACAGACTCACCCAGCTGCCCGTACTCGGGTAGGCCGAAGGAGTGCAGCTGCCCGTTGCAATCCAGGATCATGGAGAACTCCGCGCCGCACCCCACCTTCACCACCGGGGCGCCGCTGTGAGAGTACAGAAAACCACATCAGCGGCCGCGGGTAGCTTCAGACTCGATGGCGCAGTGGTTAACCCGCCCAGTCTGCGAGTGCTGAGGTTAAACAACTTTCGCAAAGGCCTGTCATCGGATGGGTGACCAAAATGTATCATCTCGAGCTCCTCCGTGCTTCGAAAGACACGTTAAGCCGTTGGTTCCGGTTGCATTAGCAGTCGTTAACAACCATCAATCCTCTCTCTCTCTCCCCCAGTAGTAGTAGTTTGAATAAGGTTATATATAAGGAGTCCTATAGAAACAGTTGTAGGGTAAAATAAATTTTACCTAATTTATTATTTAATTGTTCACGCTTTGACGTCGATATGTACTTATGAAGGCTTATCTATAATAATATTATAAAGAGGAAACCTTTGTATTTTTGTATGTATGTATGTTTGCAACGAATAAACTCAAAAACTACTGGACCGATTTAAAAAATTCTTTCACCATTAGAATGCTACATTAGAGCTGAGTAACATAGGCTATATTAAAAAAAATGTCCACCAATGTCCACACAATGATGGGCCGCTAGTATAGAACAAACGATATGACTTTGCCTTTAAAGCGTGGTTGGTTGGTAGTACGTACTTGTACCGGATGCGCGTCGGCTTGAGCACCTGCGGCGTGGTGTTCCCGAGCCCGCATTGCCCGCTCTTGTTCTCGCCGCACGCGTACACCGCGCCGGTGTCTGGTGGTTCACGCAAAGTTGTTCATTATCAAATCAAATCAAAATAATTATAGTTTCAAACAAAACTTAATTTAAAATACAGAAGCACAGTGTATAATTAAAGCAGTAAAGAAGCTACGTACAAACGTTCGAAATGACGCACGCCCACAGACGCACGTATGTTCCGATATACGCTGCGAACACGTAAGTCGTGACGTTAATTTAGTATACTGCGAAGCCGTTCCTTTACAGTTAGCTATACTGGTTACTGTTTATAACGGAACGCAGTCCAGTTTACTGTCATCCATGTCATTTCTGGACGCTGTTGATCACGTGATCAAAGCACTGAGAGCACCTTACCTCGAAAATGGCAGTGCTCACAGTACAAAAATGGCGACGATTTATGACGTCATATATTACCCTAGGGTACTGCGGCAGTATACTGTCAGTCCATAACGGAACAAATTTCTCACCCGTAAGAGCACTGGACAGTGCTCGCAGTGTATATCGGAACGTACGCTAAGCGGACATAGCAGGGCTATCAGCGAAGTGCCGCGTCGAGACGAATGGTCACTTTTGTGTTTAATTGTATTGCGTGCGCTATCTTTTTAAAAATGCCACGAGTGTATTGCGTAGTATACGGCTGCTTGAACTCGGCTTCTTCAAAACCGAAGCTTTCATTTAGCTTTCATTTAGCGTTGCAATGTATGTATGTGAGTATGTAATTTGGTCGGGTGGAATCGTACAACTCAATTTTGAAGCAGATAATAATATCTTCAACCGATTGAGCTGAAATTTTGTATACATGTTCAGTTCGGAGCACAATGCATGGTTAACTGTGTGACGTCATTCCAAATCCAATATGGCGGACTAATTATTTTTAATGCATTCCTACAATATGGGTATCAAATGAAAGGAATCAGACGAACAGACTGAGATACGTGTCCAGCGATAACTAAAAAGTAAAAAATTAATTAAAAATAAAGTAAGAATAAAGTAAAACTTTAAGAAAAAAAGTTTTTATTTAAATACGCTAAAAAGAAAAAAATAAACTTATATTTTAAAACTTTTACTATCAACTTATAAATTCATTACCTACACAATTTATATGATATAAAAGCTTGTTGCGAGGTTTACTTGTGTAGATAAACAAGTAAATTAAATAACTTTATGTGATTGATTTTAACTATTAAAATTTTCAATTTAAGTAAATACGAGTAAGTAGGTACTTAAATCTTGCGACAAGATAAAAAAACCCTACCCAACACAACCCTAACGCTCAATTGTCGCGTAGGTATTTATCTCAACAAAAAGGCCTAGTTTCCGTACGGCTTTAGCTTATATATATACTGTGACATAAGCGATCCTGACGTTTCGAATCCTTTGCAGGCTCCGTGGTCACAGGGAGACTGAGGTGTTGGTAGTCTCATCATAAGTTGGTAGCTTGTATACCCTCACTTCAATTGTGACCACGGACCCTGCGAAGGATTCGAAATGTCAGGATAAACATTAAATAAAAACTAATGTATAAAATAAACGCAAGTAGATCTGTAAAAGTAGTTTTATTTTAATGTGTAGTGTTCGCGTAAACTTTAGAAAACAATATAAATAAGCGAAATTGAAAAGCACCTCACTCAGCACATGTTGCAGCATGAACATCACCTGCAACGCTGATATTCTGCGGAGCCCTATTGTTTTTGTGTGTTGACCAGCAGAAGCAGAAGCGGCAAGTAGAGTCTTGCATTTACTCTTATATATACATAATTAGATAGAAATTTAGATTTTTTTTGAACCTTTTAACCGCCAGTGTCGGCTATAGTCGACAAGCCAGAAACCAAACTTATAGTTTACAAAATAAAGATACCTATTTGGACCTTTTAGAATTCCTATTACTGTTGGAAGTTCTAACCCTCAATTAAATGCTTGGCGTACAGGACACGGTGTCGCATTTATGCTGTGGCGGTCAAAAGCTTAAATCTTATTTATTTATCTTAGAAACAAACAGTCTTGCAAATGGTCATCCATATTCATACATTTAGAAAAAGGTTGGTACCGATATTCAGCAAACATTCCGAGAGAGTTGGCGCAAACTACTTATTAAAATAAAAGGATGTCTCTAATGGGTGACTGGCGTTTATCTCCGTCTAGGTGTTTCTTTATTTATAATGAAACGCGAAAGTTTAAAAGTGTATATAACTAGGTACTTATATATGTATATTTTACAATGTAATGTATGTCAATTATTGTATTATCGATGTCAAAAACCTCAAACCTCAGTGGTTTTAAATGCTGTACTAATTTTAAGGCGTAATTATGTTATTCAGTAATAAAAAAAACATAATTTAAAAATGAAGACATTTAGTTCCATATTATATATTTATTATATTTATACAGTGCAAATAAAACTATAATGTAAAAACCGTTATAATTAATAATAATAATGTTGTAGCGTCAGCTCGGACTTTGTATCTAGAGCACACACACTCGCTGTTACCGCTGACGCACATACTTAAACATTAGCAATAATAAGTATGTAACATGTAAACACAAATAAATAATCTCTTAGCTCTCAGTTCACGAAGCTGTAGACAATATACTGGCTGTTTGATTTATCTCCCACGCTAGGAGCTAAAATGGTTTATTGTTTTTATATTAAAATATTGTAAAAATCTAGTTTTAAGAAAAAAAATATAAAGGGAATAATAATAATAAACCAATAAGCATGATATCGTGGTGGTAGACCGGTCTCAACGTCGGGCGGTGCTTGTTGACATCACCATCCCGCATGACGAGAATCTCGTGAAAGCTGAGAAGGACAAACTCAGCAAGTACCTTGACTTGGCTCACGAGGTGACCGCCTTGAAATGTGGAATGTTGATTCGACGATCATTGTTCCGATAGTCGTTTCAGCGAACGGTCTGATAGCGAAGAGCCTCGACCAACACCTTAAGAGGCTCTCGCTTGATGGTTGGATCAAGGGTCACATTCAGAAAGCAGTACTGCTTGACACGGCACGTATTGTCAGGAGGTTCCTCACTCTGCAGCCCTGACCACCGGTAACTTGGGCCCTGCCCCGCTGCTGGTGGTACTCTAGATTAGCTTTTTATAATGTTTTATTGTTTTTATATTAAAATATTGTAAAAATCTAGTTTTAAGAAAGAAAATAAATAAAGGAGAAAATAATAAACCAACTTCTAGCTGAGAAAAAAACACACTTACAAATAATAATAATATTATTAATAAAACATGTACATCAATATTAGTAAGCTTGTGTGTTTCTAAGAACATTAAGTTCATTCCCTTCTCATCTGGACCTGCTTGTACACATCAGGTACAGCAGTGTACTGCGTAATATACTTCCCTTTATATTGAAAATAAATAAATCGCGACGCGTTACTGACTTGTGACGAAGAGCGTGTGGTTCCTGCCAACGAGGCGTAGATGATGTTCTGGCCTGGCCCCATGCATCTAGACTCCGCTTATATTCAACATTAGGTGTAACAGAGTCGTTTCACCATCACCATCACCATCACCGTCACCCTATATATATAAGTCCACTGCTGAACATAGGCCTCTTCAAGTTACGAGACCGTGTAAGAGCAGTTTGTAAAAACCGCGCATCTGCTTTTACACAATTTTACAAGAAGACGAAAAGTAAATACGTATCTTGGTCATATAAATATATTTTCCCGCCAGAACTTTTTTATTTTTATTTATTGGTTCATCAACAATTATTACAACATTATCATAAATCATAAATATTTATTGCACTTCAACTATCAATAAAATCATTTACAGCATAATTAAAAATCATTATTATTATTTATTATTATTATTCTCTTTATTTATTTTTAATCTTAAATCTTGGTTTTATAAAAATAGGCGTTTTATTAGGTAAAAATAAATTAAATTAAAGATTATCATTAAAAAATTCCTGCTAAGTGTAATAACATTTAGAAATAAGGATTGCTTTCAATCGGTTTTTGAATTTGGCTAGACACTTTTCTTCTTTCATTAACAATGGCAACTTATTATATATTTTTACGCACATTGCAAAAGGGCTAGCATGTACAAATTTAAGATTAGTTGTTGGAAGAGCCAGTCTGCTAATCGGACGTAAATTTTTAGGGCGTGAGTAAACAGGGAATTCGCTCAAATTATTTTTAACATACGTACGTAGGTACCAGGATGTAAACGCAAATGACCGTCAATATCTTGTACTGTACGAAGTACAGAAGAAGGAGGCAAACGAGCAGGCATTTAAAGAAGGAATAGGCTCGTTTTATTGAAGATCCCAAGGTCGTAACGGTCCGGAAATACCGCCGCCGAGAGCTGGTTCCACACACTGTAGTTCGAGGCAAGAAATACGGAACTCAAAAACTATTAAATGTAATGATGACTTGTTTTCAATAATGACCTTTACCCAAAGCTACGTTCTGCTAGCTACGGTCTGCGAGCTAGGAATGTTTATTGAATATAGGTACCAACCTTTTGCTAAAAAGCTGTTTATGAACATCCAAAGATGTATGAACAAAAAAAACGTGAATTCTGGTGCGTTACTCACCGGTGACGAAGAGCGTGTGGTTCCTACCGACGGCAGCGTGGATGATGTTCTGGCCGCGGAGCGCCGGCACCGGCTCGGGCACGCCGCGCGTCGCCGTGTCGCCGAAGCCGAGCTGGCCGCAGTTGTTGCGCCCTGCAACCAGTCATAGTCAAAGTCAAAAAATTTGCGGCTAAGATTTACTAGAGAAATCTATATACATATATATATATATATATATATATAGATTTCTGTCTTGTCTTGACTGACTGATTCATCAATGCCGAGCCTAAGCCACTGAAGCTAATTAGATGAAATTTGGACTGTAAGTTAATTGAGTGACGTAACCAGCCACTATAAGAAAGGATTTTACGAAAATCACACCCTAAGGGGGTCAAATAGGGGATGAGAGTATGTATGAAAGTTTTGAAGTAAAAAAATATGAAATTGGTATTTAGCTTTTTGAAAAGAAATAAAGAATGGTGTGTCTCAGGAATTTTGTTTATTTTCCTTTACATTAGTAAAAAAAAGGAAGGTTTTTTTTGGGGAATTCGTTATTTTTTTAGATATTACTATCAAAATAAATAATTTCATTGATCTCTAGATTTTTCAATAAAAATAAAGAATGACGTGTTTTAGTATTTGTCGAAAAACCTCTTGTAAAGTTCGTCGGAAAGTTGTATGGGAAACTGTCATTTTTAATGAAATTATGAAATGACTTTTATTAAAAACAATCACTATTCCAAGTGAGCAAAGCCGCTAGCAATAGCTAGTTTAACATAATTGTACCACGCTCATGCAGCCGTCTCCGTAACAGAAGGACATTTAATCTTCCTACTTGTCGCACTAACCATGGCCAGCACTCTCCAATGTACCGAATGTGCTGAGCATAAATACAACAACATTTGTCACAAGGTAGACATTTTTGATGTTTCGAGTAACACTGTGAAAAAACTACTTAAGGGTTTACTGTAAAAAAAGTAGTTTTAAAAGTAGTTCCTAAATAAGTAACAAGTTTCAAGTTTCAAGTTTATTTATTTCTTAACAATATTCATTGTGTCGAAAGTATTACAATTGATGAATCTATATACATATTATTAAAATAGAAGGTAAAAACAAACATAGTTCATTGCTTCTATCAATTTCATTCCTTAGCTTTGTCGTTATTTTGCTATAGATTAGGTTAGCGTAAGTATTATGCATGTAGTGTTCACCTCGAGAAGGTCTTGCACTCACTGTTTGTATCATTATGTATTTGTAGCGTCAGCTCGGACTTTGTATCTAGAGCACACACACTTGCTGTTTCCAGCTGACGCACATACTTAACACTTTAACAGCCGACTATTTTAAAGCGCGCTTTTCCTGGTACGCCGGCAATTTTTGCCGATATTGTAAGATTTATAAAATACTAGCACTTTCCTCGCGCCTTCGTCCGTGTGGACTTGAGATTTTAAAATAAACTTTTTTTAAATAAAATAGCCTATGTTACCCGCAAGAAATGTAGTATTCTATCAGTAAAAGAATTTTTGGAATCGGACCAGTAGTTGCAGAGATTACCTTCCGCAAACAAACAAACTATTTCACAAACTTTACCTCTATATTAATAGTATAGAAAAACTATTTGTAATACATCTATATATTTTTTTTTTATTCATTACACCGGGGTTACACGTCAATCACGTACCACGGACGTCATTTTAAAACATGCGCTAAGAAAGTCAATGCCGTACAGAGGACGTGATCAACGTCCTGAGACGATCCCACCCACCCGTACCCAGTACGTAATAGGCTGTTAAAGTGTTAAGCATAAGCAATAATTAGCATATAACATGTAAACACAAATAAACAATCTCTTAGCTCTCAGCTCACGAAGCTATAGACAACATGCTGGCTATGTGTGTTTTTTTCTGTGTACTGACCAGTTTGGTGAATCAATAAAAATAAAAACTTTTTTCAAATAAACTTAAGAAAAGTGCATTTGAATCGTCCATACATGTTTTACTTACTACCCATTCAGGACGTCTATTTTTTAGCTGTAGAGAAGAATCGGGTTATCTATACTATACACCTTGTTTCATTATTCGCCTTACCCCCGCAGGTGATGGCTTGATCAGACCATGATCGCCAACAACACAACACCTATTGGTATGAATATACGCACCCCCACTGGGAATTAAACCTAGGACCTCTACTTTGAAACCGGTGGTCTAACTACGCCACAGACGATTTAAAACAATTTACGGCTGTTAATATTTTATGTAAACTTTATAAAAACGTTTTTTGTTTGATACTTTACCGAATGCATAAGCCTCCCCTTCGTCAGAGATGAGCACGGAATGACCAGCGCTGCAGCCGCTCACGATGAGCCGGTACTGAAAACACGCATATCATACATTTACACTTTTATCATCGTCATCATTATCTCTTCCATTTTTGAAATTTTTGAAAAGAGTATATATGCGTGTGTGTGTCAAATACATGGTAGTATGTGTAATGTTTGTTTTATTGACTTAATGTATTTTTTATGCATAATTTAAAAAAAAAAATTAACATTCTGCAATCCTTCTGTATATAAACTATAAGTGTGCGAAATTTCATATTCCTCCGTCTGCGTAATTTTCGTAAAAAGGGGTACAAAGTTTTTGTTTTACGTATTAATATATAGATTTGAGATTACAATTTTTTTTTTTTTTTTATATTTTACGGGTAAGCACAGTGCCTTGATCTCACCTGATGTTAAGTGATGATAAGGCCATTTGGTGGAAGCGCACTTCACCCGGGATCCTCAACTAGTGAGGCACTGGCTATCTTATCTCTAGCTGCCGGAACACAACAATGCTACAAACATTGTTATTATTAACATAAATTGAATAAGATATGGTTTTATTCATGATTTGGTAAGTATATGAGAACCTTATCAGCAACATCCCATAGTTGTTTAAATACAAAAGTTTAAAGCAGCGAATGACGCAAAAAGTTACAGCGCGTTTAATACTTAAAGCAAAATGAAAATAAAAACATTCTTCATAATCTTCCTTTTTTTTTACAAACAAAGTAAGATAAACTGCATTCATAACTACAATAATCTACTAGTTCCAGAACCCTTCAAGAGTACTTGTACTCTGTTCAGTAACGAGAACTGTTCCATTGAACACGGAACTGATACCGTGCTATAACACAGGATGCTCTTAATTCAAATGCAATTGAATCAGTTGGCACAAGTCGCACACGCAATAGGGTGCACGTATATGCGTTTCCTTCTCAACAACTGTACTTTAACTCAATAGAAATTGATTAGTTATAAGAGGCAGCTTTACATAACAGATATATATTTTACTGTTAAGGATACTTCGTCAATGGAATAATAAAAAACTTAGTATTTTCCAGGAATATAAACATACCGATTTTGAATTAGTTACGGCCTCCAAATGCAAAAGACATTTTTTTTTAAATCTTTCTACCATGCAGCTGTCATCAGCTATATACAGATGAGATGTCTTCTCTTAAAAATGTAGGCATTACTCCCAGTGCAGCCAGCACTTTTATTTTTCAGTGATTTACTTTCATTGTTGATAATTTAAGATATTGTGACTATGCTGATAACAAATAAAAATACAAGTGACGCTCGTCTTGTGATCCAACAGCTTTGTCGAAGGCAAACATGAACATTTTATTTTTATTTTTGTTGTGCTTCTATTTTGTCATCTGTTAATCTTTTTAGTTTTATTTGTCTGTCGCAAAGAGGAGGCCGAGCCTCGTAAGGCGCCGGTTGAGGCGGTTACATGGGCAGTTGCACCCATCGTATCCGTAAACGTATCTTCCCAAATTCCCTGTAAGCTCCTTAAGGTGTCGGGCGGCCCTTCGAGCTTCCGGGGGCGAGGCGCCTAGCATGAGGCGGGTTCGAAAGTACTCGTGCAGACCATCGCTCGACCCCACACACTTCTCGGGTTTCAGCAGTAGCTCAATTGAGACGGCTTCGTGAAGAATTTTCATTCGTAAAAAAAGGGTTCATGGCTTTGAATGACGTCCAAAAAATGCTTTTAACAATTTATTAGGAATAACACAAAAAAGACTTTAATTTTTTTTCCTTTAAAATAATGAGTATACTGACCCGCCGATCTGTGAACTTGTGGAAAGTGTAGAGGTTAGGGTGGGTGCGCTTGGTGGGGTTGCTCTCGCGCTTCGCCACCAGGTCCCACGACACCATGCCTGAGATCAACAGCACCCCGGGCGTCTTGTAGAAGGACCTTAGCAACTCCTGAAACACGCTTGATTTTTAGTTTTTAAAAAAAAATTATATATCTTAAGGAAAAGCGCAGCTATGATAAGGCTAAAGGTGAAAGCGATTTTCTGTACAACTACTCAGGCTTTCCTAGTTGGTCAAACAAAATAATTGAATAGCAGAAACTGGGATTGTCAAAGTGGTTATTGAATGAAATAAGGCTTGATTTATTCAAAAATAATCACATGTTTAACTTTTCATCCAATCTTTTAGTGTTGATATGCAAACAATAAAAGATTGGATGAAAAGTTGAAATGAGTAATTTAACAACAAACATGCAAAACAGTATTTTTTATACAATAAACTTTTTTTACACACTAAACTAATGTGACATAAATTAATCAATATTTACAAGTCATCATTACCGACCCACATGAACTGGTAGGTTAAAACAAGTATCATCTACTACAACATCCCATCTTGCCTTTAGAAATACACTATCAATATCTACCAATTTTGCCAAACTTGTATACTAACGGAGACCCACAAAATATTTACAAATGCAGTTGAACCCACCTCAGGCAGTTTGACCATCGGCTCGTCCACGAGCGGCGAGGGGGTCCTCGGCGCCTCTTGCGGCTGATCAGACAGCCCAGAGTCGATGCTGTCTTCGTCCTCCGAGAGGGGCTTGCGCGGCTTGCGGATCTTGCCCCCACGGCCCGAGGCGGGAGCGGCGCGCTTCCTGCTGCCGTTGTTCGACATGATGCGGCTAAGGTGCACTCTGTATAAAAATAAGAAACATTTGTTTTAACTATGCAAAAGAAATACAGAGGTCACATTATTATCAGCCCGTATTTGCCCACTGCTAGGGCATAGGACTCTTCTCTCATACACTCCCATAAACTTCACGGTTTTGTGTTATCATCATCTACCTCCTGCCCACCAGTTAGACTAGGTTTTAGACTTTGAACACAGAACAAGAGATCTACGGATTGATGGGCTTTTCAAAAAAGTTAGCTTATTCTTGAAGCAATGGTTCAGTCATGGGTATCTTTTTTTAACAGAATGCTGCACTTCGTTCTAACCAGACGAATTATTGCCAAAATAGGTCACTAAAAGCAGTTGGACACTAAAACCAGAGTTCGTACTAAACAGTTTTCTTTGCTAGTAACCAAATTTGAGTTTACGTGGTTAACCGTTATAAACAAAGTCATTATCAGAGATCGGAATAGGCTGACTATATTTACCTAAACTTCGGAGAACAGAGACAGAAATTGGAGACTTCCTTATGACTACTTTTTATTCTCGGAATTCGAGAAAAATCTTATAGTTAAAAATAAGCTTTATTTAAGATGGGTAAAAGGTTATTTTTTAACTAAACTTGCAATTATCAAATTTTCGAATTATATTTACGATTCTTACAGTAACCGTTGTTGTATCAAATCATTGAATACATGACGTTTTGTCAATAAGTATAGTAGGTATATTTAACTTTATGCCACATGCACAATTTTTTTTGTCAACAAAAATTTTACATGGAGCCGTTTGTCATTGGCTTTGGGATTTTAAATTATTGTAATAAAATTCCACACAAATGTTCTTACAGATGATAGAAACAACCTTTGTTTTTTTAATGTCTTTATCAATATTCATATTCATTATTCAAATAATGAAAGCTAAGTACAACTAATTGCTATACGAGTTGTAGAGATTTTTCCTGTCATATGAAAATCAAGTTAAGAAACATGAATGTGTTAAATAAAACCAGCAAATGTTACAATTAATAATTTAAATTTTTTGAGTAAATCTTATATACCTACTTATGTACAAAATTAACACAAATTAACTAAACTATAACTAGTGCATAAAATGCATCACTCAGGTTGATCCTCAATCACTCTTTCGCTAAACAATAGAAACCGGTACCTGCTCTGATCTCTTTTTAACCGACTTTTAGTGGTTAGCCTTAAGGCTAACAAAACCAATAGGCCTTTAATTCTCGGAAAAAAATGGTTAAAATTTCAAACAGATTTACGCACTCGAAGATCGTAAAACTAAAAACATATATTCTAACTTATTTTTATTATATGATAAAGTGATTGATATAAAGCTGTTATATCCATGTTTGTAATGCTTTTTTTCTATTTTGTATACTTCTAAAAAATAGTTCAATCCTGTGTCAGCATTGCTGAGTCTCAAATTGTGACACGAAATTCGTGTCAGAAAGTAAAGGAGCACCGGCATAGTAGTTAACTAGGGAAAGAGTAAATACGTAATTTGTGTATTTTACAAAAAGATAATGCAGTAGTTTTAAGATCCCGGAAGAATTTTCGTAAATCTACAGTACCTACGTTTGAAATACATCATCATACACATAGGCCTCTCCAAACACATATCGAAGTCCCTTTTATGCAATTAGAAATTAGTTTTTCGTAGGTGTTACACATTGACAAATGTTATGTATTGAAAAATTTGATTCAACAACGGTCAGTTTAAGGATAATTCTAATACATGATTTAAGTTAGATTAGTTTTAGTAAAAATTCCTAAGATTTGTTAATTGCAAGTTTATGTGAAAATAGAAACTACCCACTTTAAGTAATGTTTATTTTCAAATTATTTAAGATTTTTCCGATTCCGGGAAAAAAAATGTAGTCGTAAGGAAGTCTCCACTTTCTGTCTCTGTTCTCCGAAGATTAGGTAAATATAGTCAGCCTATTCCGATCTCTGGTCATTATATTTATTTATTTATTATTAAGGACAACCAACAAATCTTACATTACAGTATACATTTTAATATTCTTAACAACTAGGTTTTTAGCTAAGTGCAATCTGCACTTATAAGTTGCCACAACTTGCAAAAGTGAGTAAGAAAAAACAAACAAAAAGATACGAGCTACAACTTCAATGATTCAAATATAGCCATCCTAAACTTATAAGTGCTGCATGAGAATATATCATCATCAATTTTCTTCTGCAGTTCATTCATTGTAGTGTTGTTGAGGCCTGCTTATAAGTGAGTGATGACCGAGATTGCTTTTTGACCCCTTAGTCATATATGGGACATATTTACCTTTTAGGGCTTTTCTTGGCAATATAAGAGGTATATGAAACTGTAGCTGTGATAGAAGGCCAGGGCAATACAGATAACCACTAACCAACTTATGCAATAAACTTATCATTTGGTAGTTAGAAATTGGTCAGTGAATGAGGGCAGCTTCTTAGCAAGACTAGATTGAAAAGGTATGTGCCACAGAAACTGTTTCTTTACCCGTTCTAAGCGCTTTATGTAAATGTCGTAGAGTGGCGACCAGACTGGGCTACAATACTCTACTGTTGATCTCACATACACATTGTACAACAAAATTTTAGTAGATGACTTTAGTTGTAGTATGTACTACTGTAGTATATATAAATGTAAACAACTGTTGATAGACCAATAAATAATAAATAATTTCCTAAATATGTAAAATAAAATAAGTAGACATTATTAATAGTTTCATTTTAGTGTTGTTGTTTCTTGTCCCCAACTAAAGGATAAAAGGTAAACCTAGTTTTAGGCTAGCTCTACCTAGAGTAGTCTATTGAGCAGGAGTGTCTCGAATAGTAGAGTAGTCTAGCTAGAGTAATAGGGTCTAATAAAATAAATAAAAATAACTTTTATTTTCTGACTTTCATAAAACATATTACTATATTTTCATAATGTACAAAGTAGCATGGATTAAATATAAAGTATGATTTAACTTTACTATATGGCAAAGTGACATTCCTGAGGCTAATTTTGTGGCTAAAAAAATAATTTTGAATTTCATACTTCTGCTACGACCCATCTATGCAAGCTGCTATGACACGAAACTACATAGGTACTGACATTAGATTGTGAGTATGCAAAAAAATTACCATGGCAAATTTTTATTAATTTATAATGTAGGATAGTAAAATAAATATACAGTAGTATGAATCAATAAAGATTTTAACTGCAGAAATGGTGTAGTAGAGGACATTACAGCGAAAACAATGTAAAATAGGTAGGTACACTCACAACACCACAATGAGAAACCGTTACTTCATATAGAACAAAAAAATATTACTTAAACATAATCAAAATAATCGTGTGCATTACCAATAACAACTGGCTAAGCTTGTATTTAGAATTACAAAAAGAAATTTTAAGATAAGTCTTTACGAACAATATAAATGGTCACGAACACGAATGGGGCAGAACGGAGGTACCGACACGTGTAACCAAGCAATTTTACACAAAAACCCTGTTACATACTTTAAACCAGCTCAGATATGAATGAAAACATTATCACAAATAAACTTACCGACACAAGATTTAATCGAAAGTGGTAAAATATAGGGTAATCAAATTTCAAAAAGTCTGATACAATACAAAGCTCGCGTCCCGTTTGCTTTGGAGTTTGATTGATTTGACATGCATGACAATTAAACAGAGGGATGCCGCGAAAAAAAATCATTTTTTTTTCTAGTTGTACAGCATTGGAATCGCGGATGGAGTATTAAAAATTTTGCTAATGGTAATTTTATATTTTATCTGTTTTTTTTTGTTGTCTTCCATCTTTATGGATCAGGTAAACGGCAGCAAGCCCATACAGCCTAATCTTCAGTTTTCTTTGTTCAATAATAGATAAAATAGAGGTTTGATGTATCTCATGCAGCAGGTATAACTCTGATTTAACATATTTTTGAGGCTTGGGAAGAATCGCAGAATGCTCTTGGAGTATTTTGCGATTTCGCGAAGGCTTTCGACTGTGTTGAATATAATATAATACCATTTTGTTATATATTTAAAATACCCTTTTGTTGAAGCTTAAACACTATGGAATGCACGCTGATGCCTTGAATTTGATTCAATCATATCTCAGCTGCAGAATCCAAAAGGTTAACGTGAATGGATCAATATAAATAACGTTACTTCTATTAAAGCTGTGGAGTTTCTTGCGCCCATTCTTCTCTACAGCTAAAAAATAGACGTCCTGAATACCCAGTAGGTAAAAAATTACTGTATGGACGATTCAAAAGCACTTTTCCTTAGAGCATTTAACCAAACACTTTTCGTAAGTTTATTTGAATAATTAAATTATTTTTTTTTACTTTGACTTTGATTACAATTTTAAGGCAATATACATTTAGTATAATCATAAATTGGTGTCCAATCCAAGCTCTAATTCTTGTGCCTAATTAATGCAAACATAAAAAAATAATAGGTACCTCTATATTTTAAGAAATAAAGACCGTTTTTACCATGGTTTTTACCGTTTTTAACATTCAATAAGTTTCTAATGAAGCTTCTCTTGGCGTAATTGATGTAAGTGTGGGAAAATATGTTTATCATCATCATCTCAGCCAAAAGACGTCCACTGCTGGACAAAGGCCTCCCCCAAGGATCTCCACAACGACCGGTTTTGTGCTGCTCGCATCCAGCGGCTTCCCGCGACCTTCACCAGATCGCTTTCCGGTACGCGGTCGCCACTCGAGGACTGTTCCGCCCCAGCGGCCATCAGTCCTGCGAGCAATGTGCCCTGCCCACTGCCACTTGAAGTTAGCAACTCTTCGGGCTATGACGGTTACTTTTGTTCTTCTGCGGATCTCCTCATTTCTGATTCGGTCTCGCAGAGAAACCCCGAGCATAGCCCTCTACATTGCTCTTTGAGTGACCTTGAGCCTTCTAATAAGGCCCATAGTGAGCGACCACGTCTCAGTCCCGTATGTCATCACTGGCAACACACACTGGTCAAAGACTTTCGTCTTGAGACACTGCGGTATATCGGACGAAAAGATATTTCGTAACTTACCGAACGCTGCCCAGCCTAATTGGATTCGACGATTGACCTCTTTGCTGAAGTTGGACCTACCTAGCTGGACCGTTTGTCCCAGGTAAACATAATCGTCCACAACTTCAAGGGCAGAGTCCCCAACTTTCAGAGGAGTGGGTACGACACGTGAGTTCGACATAACTTTCGTCTTCTCCATGTTTAAAATATATTTATTATTATTAATATTTATTTATTTTATTTATTCTGAGGTTTTCTGAGCTGTACCTGAGTTGTACCTGCGCTGGGAATCGAACTCGGGACCTCTGGGTATAAACAGATAGTCATCATAACCATTAGACCTCTGATGCAGAGACCACAGTTTTTGGGGTTAGCAACTTAGCACCATGGTTATTAGTACATTTAGCCAGTGTCAAAGTGTGTGGTCAAAATTATTTTGACCTATCAAAGTAATTTTTTTTAGTTCTAAACAATATGAATTTGAAAAGTGAAGTTGCACTGTTTTGTTTCATTTGCCAACACTCATGCATTTGTTGATGGCATCGTGCATTAGCACATTTAGCCAGTGTCAAAGTAATATTTGTAACAAGTAATACCTACATAAATAAACATTATTTCTTTTCTGTATGATGATGATGAATGATAATAGAAATGAGAAGTGAGAAATGATATACTTCCCAACCCGTCGAGTATCTCAGAAAAGATGTGGGGCCTCATTAAGTCCTCGGGCGGACTTCTAGAGAGAATATGAAAATAGACGTTGCACTGTTTTGTTTCATTTGCCAACACTCATGCATTTGTTGATGGCATCGTGCATTAGCACATTTAGCCAGTGTCAAAGTAATATTTGTAACAAGTAATAGGTACCTACATAAATAAACATTATTTCTTTTCTGTATGATGATGATGAATGATAATAGAAATGAGAAGTGAGAAATGATGTACTTCCCAACCCGTCGAGTATCTCAGAAAAGATGTGGGGCCTCATTAAGTCCGAGGGCGGACTTCTAGAGAGAATATGAAAATTGACGTTGCACTGTTTTGTTTCATTTGCCAACACTCATGCACACTCACGAACACTTAGCGGTTAATAATCCATCATTATTTCACATTAATATTCGACATAAGACAAATTTCAGAAAATAACTTACTTACTTTTTTTGTTTTTGTTGCTTACTTTTTTTTTTGTTTTTTTTTGTCAGTCCATCTTCCCAGAGACGGTGGGATGAGCCGCTTTGCAGAGTAGTACAGAATAGTTTACTTGCCACGTCTGCTACTACTGCGGAGCATGTGCGCCTGCTGGCTGTGGGCAAGTGGGACTCGTATCTTTGGCTTCATGCACTACCGTCACAGAGTAAATATTTACTCTGTGCTACCGTCACACTACTTTCCGCCTCGCTGCTTCCCTGCGTCTAGGAGCTCCTTGTTGTTGTCAACAGCCTCGGATACCACAGGCACGCGAACATTAATGACATCATCCGTCAAGCTCTTGTCACCGTCGGCGTTCCAGCTGTATTAGAACCCAATGGCTTGGCACGCGACGATGGCACGAAACCGGACGGCATGTCTTTATTTCCTTGGAAGTTGGGTAGGCCTTTTGTGTGGTATGCAACTTGTGTCGATACTCTTGCGCCATCCCATCTTCCTAGCATAGCGTGCTGTGCTGGTGCTACTGCTGCGGCTGCAGAAAACCTCAAGCGGCGAAAGTATAATAAATAACCTTATCGGCAATTATATTTTCGAGCCGTTTGGGGTTGAAACTCTCGGGCCGTGGGGTCCGAGTGCTCATGTTTTGTTTAAATCTCCAAACGGCTGGTTGACACTTCCCATGACCCAAAGGCTGGCTTTTTCCTTGGCCTGAGGCTAAGCATTGCCATACAACGTGGCAATGCCGCCAGTCTCTTGGGTACTTAACCAGTCGACTGCAACGCGGAGGAATTTTTTGACGCAAACTGAAGCAACTGCATTGTTATAAGTTGTGCTAATAGGCGAAAGGATTTCAACTTCTGTAGGTTTATTTCCTAAAATATTATAATATTATAAAATAATATTAATATACAACCAATATTAATATTGATTAAATGTATTTTCTTAAATAGCATAATAGTTACCTTAACATTTCATACCATACCACAATAATATTTATTATTGTTTCGAAAGCTAAGTTTAGTTACATATCAAACCAATAGATGGCGTTGTACGGTGCAAAACTGCATCACGCTATGGCCACAGATTAGTTAATAGTTACTACGTCTATGGCTTCGTTTTCACTACTCTACTAGATTATGTTTATTTAATTTGTACCTACTCATATTGTAACCTGCAGTTTTATTCAGATAATAATAATATTTTATATTTGCATAAACTATTATTCAACTATTATTAAAATTATTATAGCATACCTACCCTAGAATAATTGAATAAATAAATGAGGTCTTCTATGTTATGTAGAGCAACGGGTACAGAAAACGCTTTAAGGTACAGAAAGGCTGATGATACATAGTACTGTGTATTTTACTACTACCTACTACAGTTCTTGCAAAACGGTTATTAAGAAGAACAGTTCTCGTTTGTCAATATTCTTATATTATTTATTGTATACAGGGTGTTATCGTTAAGAGTGTCCAGGCGATTATTCCTTAAATATTACAGATAATAAAAAAACTTTAAACTGATATCGAAAGTACGTTACCTACCTATATAATGAATTAAATGACATCAATAACTTTTTAAATATCAAACGAGAAGTATCCAAAATTTTGACATTAAACACTCCCATACATTTAGTATGAGATTAGTAGAAAGGTTTTAGTTTCCTTATTTTAAAAGGTTATTTTAACTTAGTGCTGATATTAAAGGAAATTGTTTATTAACCTAACAAAGTAATAAAACTATTTTTTAATTGAAAAATATTTATTTATTAGTAAGTACAAAATTTTGTATTTAAAGCAGATGTTCGAAGTGACGTCCTTTTTGGTTTGATGCTCTAAGTTGTTGTGCGATACAAGTAATTTGAAGTGGTAAAGTAATTAATCTGCACGTGTATCTACTTGAAAATAATTATTATCATATCATACGTAATCATAAAAAGAGCGTTTACGCAGCACACTAGCGCCGCCAATGAAAAAAAAACATATCTAGTAATTAGAGATAGACAATCAAATGCTCAACAAACTATTTGAATGAAGTAATTTAGCATTTTTACGTCACTTAATGAACATCAAATGATTATGGTTTAGTTAAATACGGCGTTATAGTTAAAAGTGGCCGTTTTTAGCCGTAACGTCTTATTTAACTAAACCATAACATGTCAGATGTTCATTATGTGACGTAAAAATGTTAAATTACTTCATTCAAATAGTTTGTTGAGCATAATTTGATTACTTGATGTTTTTTTTTTCATTGGCGGCCCTAGTGTGCGGCGTAAACGTTGAGTACTAGGCCACTTAAAATAGGGAAACTAAAACCCTTCTACTAATTTCCTTACTCTTATTTGTTGTAAATCTCAAATTTGATTTTCTACTTACTAGTTAGGTACTTTTGTAAAATTCTGTGACTTGTTTAAACAGTTGAAAAATCTCACAGGTAGGTATGTTACTGCTAATAACCATCCATGCTAATAATTATACCACCATAGTGAAGATGGGTTCTCAAGACTACTTTCCTCTCAGCAAGGGCACGAACAATGCATTGGGAGGCAGATTTCAGCGGAAAGTGTTTATGTCTGGTACCTACATACGTTACACCCTACGTATACGTACTATACGTACACCCTAAGACAACCCAAACAAATGAAGGAATTGTATCCTTTTGGCTATAGTCGCTCTCAAAGAAAGAGTTAAAATCTCTAAAAGAAGTTAGATACAATAAACACATCAGCACTACATCGTCGGGCAACATTTTGTTGAGTGTGGTCAAGAAATGTTGATATAAACATTGTTTACAGCAACTTGTGGTGGTTCATCAACAAAGTTGATCCACTGTTGCTCAACAAATGTTTACCATAAACACGTGGCTTTTTGGCTATACTATATTATTCTGGCAGGACTCTGCCTCCCAATGCCATCCTCATCTGCTCTTAGATTACTGGCAGCTTACCGGATTAGAGCACTGGGTAGGAGCTGCCTGTAACTTAGCATACCAATTGTAAACAGAAAAAGTGTAAACAAAGGAGCGTTGTTTAAAGAGTACCTATCATTAACTTCATAAAGTTACAAAAACAATCAGTTACGAAAAAAATTTTTTTTTCCTCCTGCATCCTGCTCGTGGAAATTTTTTCAACATTTGTGTTTTTGTAATTTGTTCGCAACAAAATTTGCGTTAAAAATTATTTGAACATAAGTTGTCAACATTATCCTAGAATAAGTTTTCAGTTTATCATATTTTTATTATTCACTATTCTATGTATATATTTAGTTTTTAATTGGATATATAGTTTTAGATTAGGTAAACTTTAACATAGACACTTATTATTAATCGTGTTGTGTACACGTTTTAGATAGGAACTTAGGTTTTATACAATTTATCATGCTTTTTTTGTTATTTCTTAATTCTATCTGTTTTGTGTACCTAATAAATAAATAAGTAAATAAATAAATAACTTTCGAATAGACACTGAAGTAATAAAAATGGTACCTACTTAATGAATTTATCCCTTGGGCAGATAATAATAATACCTAGTACCTACAAAATTGTTTCAAAAAAACCTTTTAAGACGAAGGGTAAGGCACACTAGCGCCACCAATTGATAATCACTAATCACTAACGGACCGGATCTTATTTTAATGCTCTAAGGTACCGTCCGATAACAGGAAAGCATCCATAGTATTTATTTAATAATTGTGCACTACTTTTTGTTGCGTGGTTTATTCACAAAACGGGCTATCGCATTTATTCACAAACAATGGCCACTTTTGGTATTAGCGAATGAATACGAAAACAAACCTAAATGTAGTGCACAATTATTAAATAATACATGTTTGCCTAGTGTCGGAAAGTCCGCAATGTTTGAAAAAAAATCCAGTTTAGCAGTTATCAAATTAAATCCATTAGCGGCGCTAGTGTGCCTTACCCTTCGCCTTAAATAAAAAATGTCAGTCTGCAAATTGTTACTAATAACGAATTTACTGACCTTATTGTCTGAATAACAGCTTGTTAACATGAGTATTAGTCTGTATAAAATAAAAGCTTTTATTTTTAATTAACAACTAGATCCAATTGGTCAAGCATTTACTAAATAAATTGGTAATAAAAATGTATAATTGATTTTTAAGTACACTTGCTCAATACTTCAAAAATATTATATATATATATATATATATACCGACATAATCAGATTACAAAATACATTTTGGACAGACAACAAAAACATTCTTATGTAACTATTACTCTGATTCATCAGATGCAGGGATTGATTTTGGACTATCTGTCTGCTCTTCCATCATATCGAAGCAACAAATCCCAGAAAGTCCTTTAGAACCTGAGCCTTTGCCTCCAATAAAGAATTTAAAACCTTTCAACGACGGTTCCTTTTCCTCAGGTACGCCTGGCAGGCCTTCTGGCTGCCCAGTTGCTCCAGCAGCACTTGCCCTTCCGCCTTTAATGTTTTCTTCCTGCACATCCTCATCTTTTGTATCGTCGTCTGGACATTCACATACCGATTTTCTCCTGCTAAATATTGACATGGTTTTTGATTTCAGAATGGAATGAGTTAATTTTGGCTTCAACTTCAATGCTTCTTCTTCACATATACAATCTTCAATCTCAGGCTCAGGAACATCCTCTGGGTGCATTTCAAAATACTTGATGGCTTCTTCCAAGCTATACTCACTGGGTGGTTTCTTTTTAATCTTGAATCGAAAGCCAGATTTTGTCTGAGTCATATCTGATCTTAGCTTTAAGTTCGCTTCCATTTCAATCATCTTGTTTAAGTCCATCATTTCTCTCAGTATGTCGGGATCAAAGTTTAGTTCAACAGGCTCCTTGTTGCAGTCACATCGTTTTTCATCATGCTTATCAGACTGACATGAGTTTTCTATACAATGGCATCTTTTGCCCTTTGCTGCCTTACCTGTGCACACGCAGCACTTGCAACTTTTTGGTTTTTCTTCGTCCTTTGTTTGTACATCCTGTTTTTTGTTTTTGTTTTTGTTATCTATTGTTTTGCGTGGAGCAGGAGCTGGAGTGAACTTAGTTTGACAGGGACAAAGCTTTGGTCCGGTAATCACCTTGCCTTTATCATCTTTTATCATATGTACATGTGCAGGGCGTTTACAAGATTCGCAATTATGATAGATATAGCCTTTATCCATCTGCTCAATTAATTCATGTAGATTAATTAAATCATTTCGCTCCCGTTGTGGTGGCCCTGTAATTTATTCTACAATGTAGCATGACTAATAACAACTAGTATTCTGTAC
Source organism: Eudonia mercurella (assembly GCA_963082485.1). NCBI lineage: Eukaryota > Metazoa > Arthropoda > Insecta > Lepidoptera > Crambidae > Eudonia > Eudonia mercurella. The sequence goes on from OY720022.1 coordinate 29,694,862, forward strand.
ATATGTTTTATATCTTAAGGTAAGCACAGTGCCTTCATCTCACCTGATGTAAAGTGATGATAAGGCCAATGGTGGAAGCGCACTTCCCCTGAGATCCTTAACTACTAAGGCATCCCAAACATGCTTGGAAATGAGGTCATTATTTGGACAACCTTCTTCGAGTTAAATTGATTGGTTGATTGAGTTAGCTAAATTGCTAACCCTAATGAAATCTTTGCCAATGGGTTATCTATAAAAGACAGTTGATGGTACCAAAGGGACAACCCTGAATTCTGTCGGGTAAAGAAGCTATATGATAAAAAAGCATTTTAAACTGATGCTTAAATAATTTTATTTTGGCCGTTCAAGCGCTTTCTCGGCTTATGCTGTTTAAACCGTTCAAGATAATATCTGAGTAGGTGGTATGTGGAAGAAATGTACAGCATAAAATGGTCTACAAAATAATCCGCGACAGAATATGTCTATGTTTTATGAATAACTTTTTACGATTTATAAATGCATTCAAAGTAAACGTGAAAATTCAGACGTCTTTTTTATTTTTATATATAATTTTGATGATGTGTTTTGCGTGTGTTTGATTGGGACTCTGGATGGTTTCGATTCGATTCACAATTGGACCCGTCGTCGAAACCATTTTCATACTAACGTCAGATTTTAAAGTCAACTAAGTACCAACTAACAGTATACCTGCGGTAGATCTGAATGCGATTTACAGATGAGAATACAATAATGGTTTCAAAGACTACGGCCTTACGATATCGAGAATCAGGTTGCATAATGTGAGTTTTGTTTACAGGATAGTATGGTATCGAAGCAGCGCCTCCTGGCGACATACGAGAAGAGTTAAAATTTTGCCATACAAATTCTCATTTTCGTTATATGAGAATGGCGAATGAAACTCGCACTTGGTACCCAGGGCACCGGTAGGTAGCGTTGCTATAGGATTCTATAGGTTAGGATACGTTCAAGAGAACGAAGTCGCGAGCGGGCCGCTAGTTAACGATAAGTTATTATCGGAATGAAGGGGGAACTTTAGGTAAGTACCTAAAGTTGCCTAGGAGACATGATAAGTATGGTTACCACCAAAATTTTGTTAATGAATCAATGAAATTACTCGTATTATTGTATTTTATAGCAATTTAAACGACCGCATAAAAAATATACATGGTTATAAATTGAAAACGTACATGATCACAAAATATTTTTAGCTAAGTAGTTCAAAATCATATTTTTTCAATGCGGGGGTTGGAATTGCTCTAAAATACAAATAATAATAAGTGTAGAAGAAGTAACACTATTTCCGGGACCCGGGATTCGATAAAGAAATGTCGGTTGTTTTAACAACGCTTAGTCGGGTTCGTGGGTTAAGCCCCTGGTGTGTGACGCCCCCGTGGTGGAGGCACCCGATTTCGTTTTAGTGCGATAAAATTTATTAGTTGAATATTTTTATCAAAAGTACAGTCAGATAACCTATTATAAAAATGTTTATAAGTGTCTGAACATGAAATTATTTGAAGATTTTAATGATATTTTTTTTGTAATGATCAATGTCTTAGTTTTTTAATATGAATCTTTATTAATAAGACATTATTATATCACCGACAGGTGAAACAACAATTTGCTTATCGAATAATATCACATTAGTCAAGTTACAGTATAAAAATCACATTTGATAAAATCAGATGATTTAAAAGTACTTAATATAAAATGTAATTAAGGTAATTTTGAATACCTTATAAATGATATAGGTATCTACTTAAATATTTACAACATTGATAGCAAAATAATCAAACATTAAAATATTGCAACATTAACGTGCAAAATCACAGATCCTAAGAGAAAAATCACAGTTAAATATTAGGATGATTTACATAATCATACCTACATACCTAGTTCCAGTTAGTAATTTTATTTAATAGCGTGGAATCTGTCAAACTTGCATTAGCCTGAAACGTGACGAAGACGGACATATGCACTGACAAGTCTGCACTCTTTCCATGAAACGTCAGGTCTATGTATTGAAAAGATTTTCGTAAGACAACAATATAAAGTTCATATTTGCAGATTGATTATATATTTTCGATTTTGTATCGTGCTAGATATTTCGCACGCTTAATAATAAACCGGAATAAGACAAAAATTTCACTTTTTTGGGAAATCGCGTTCAAAGTTTTGAGTCTCTACCTAGTTGGAAACATTTTGATGGTTTTCACGTGTTTGTCGTGTTATTTTTATTTTCTTGGTCTTAAATTGTAGAGAAATGTATAGCGAATATAACTGACATAAATGTTTAATTATATTAATTATATCAAATAAATAAATAAAGTTTATTTTCTAAAGTTTCGACTTATGTCAGTTTAACACGCAATTTTTCATTATAATTTAATGATAAACTGCAACAAGTCTAAATAGTACATGCTGTATTATAGCACCGTTTTCAACTAAAGTGAAGTAAAACTAAAACATGCTAGTTTAGAAAAAAAAACAAAGGAGAATAGTCTCATCTGCACTTGAAAATAAACCGAATTATTTCACCTTACTCCACTATAGTCACAAAACAACGACACCTATCTCACATCAGGGTTGCCGCATCACTGAATAACTCTCTATCGCATGAAATGCATAGTCGCGCGCTTTTGTAGAAAAGAGAGGGGTGATCTAACAATCGTCCATTTTGGCTTGTTTCGCATGGCGAGATTGTACCTATAGATTCTTCAATTGGAGTTAGTTCGTTTAATTAACAAAAGTGGGAATCCTTAATTTTTGACATATTCCGGTTTATTATTAAGCGTGCGATTTATGCGGCCCATCTGTGATCCGATGGTTATACTTTCACAGTGCATAAATATTTATGCTGGTGGTGGGTTACATAAATTTGTTTTGATTTTGTGCAATATCATATATTTTGAAACGGCCCGGTGTCAGATACTTATGCCATTACCGAAAAGTTATATTTGTACCGGCGACAAATCATCACATACTTATACCGTGTTAGATCGTCATATATATATGCCTTCCACCAATGATCAGATATTTTTGCAGGCCGTTGATAGTCACATCTTAGTGCTGGTGACTGTACATAATCAGATAATTATACCTGTAACGCATCATACTCATAATAATCATAAACATGAAATTTCACAGTGAAATTAAATTACTTATTTAGTTCAGAAACATTTTGTTGCTGCCTGTATGTGGTACAAATGACTTTTATTCCGACAAAATCGGCTGTTATAACTTAATTGAAAATCGGGTGCCTCCACCACGGGGGCGTCACACACCGGGGGCCTAACCCACGAACCCGCTTAGTCTTGTCTTGTCGGTAACTTTAGAGCCCTCGCCCACGTCCGATAATTATCTGTGACCGATTTTGTTAGTCGGTGAAAATGAAACGTATGGAATTCTATGTTGCAACGCGCACGCACGTCCTACAAAGAGTCGGTCGCAAAATCGGTTACTAAAACCACCTCGAAAAATTCGCTCCCTTTATTGGTCCTACAAAAAGTCGGTCGTGGGCGGGAGCCGTTATGTAGGTAACTTAGCCTCCTCCGTTTCGAACACTAATTATTACTGTCACAGTGGAAATATTATTGTTTTAATAGGACTTGTAGATGTTGGGTCCTTACCTATAAAATTGACGTTTTTTTCTCACTTATTAATAGGTGTATTACTTCTAAAAGTCAATACCGGTTGTTAATATTATTATACACCTTTAATTACGACTATGTTACTTAGGCTTCAGTAATAACAATGATTATTCATTTTGTGTCTTTATGGCCCATTTTTTTTTTAAATTGACTTCTTTTTTGTTTCGCGGAATTGACTAAGATTTGTTTCATTGTAGCTTTGAAGGGACTTGATTTTTTTTTCAGCTTAATGTCTGCTATATTTAGCTAGTGAAACAAACACAATACCTTTAAATTTTTATAGAGTTAACATAAATAGATGTAAAGAAAATTAAAAAAAAAACGTTAGTATGAAAAATATAATTTTATAAAAAATCTTCATACAATACGTCAATTTCATAGGTAAGGACCTAATATTAATATGAATATTAATGAAAAATGTTTTTACTGCATGTAAACCGGCCGGTGTACAGACGCCTGCACCGCAACTTATCCAAAACTCAAATTTCTGCAATAAATGTTCAACCATATGCCATATGCATAAGGTGAAATGAGGGCACACATACAAATAAAAGCCATACGTGAATTAATAGTGAAGTGTGTATATCAGTAATTATGAGATGGAGTAACCTGTTGAATATATAATAGTATGAAATACGTCCACTGCTGGACAAAGGCCTCCTCCAAGGATCTCCACAACGACTGGTTTTGTGCTGCTCGCATCCAGCGGCTTTCCGCGAACTTTACCAGATTGTCGGTCCAACTTTTTGCCTGCCCACTCATATTTAATATGAAATATTATAATAGTATGAAACTAATAAAAAATTAAATAAAATGTATATGTATATAAACAGCAAACAAAGACAACGGCAAATGCAGGTGATCTAGGATGCGAACTTATTGATTAGGACCCACCACATTCCGTGGACGTCGTTATTGTCACTCTTTTACTGACGGACGGTTCCTTGGGCTGTGGTGGACATGCGCATTCGGTTTGAAGCATCTTTGAAACTTGAATCGCCATTCCATATCTTTGATGGCTAGTTATGTCCGTATCACTTACGGATACCACTTGGCCACATGAAATCAAATCTGCAAAATAACAGTTTTGAAAAATATCTTAATTCTAAGTAACGATAATATTTTAATGCACTAGTCGGTTTCGTTGAGTAGTAAACAAACTATGTCACAAACTTTACCTCTTAGGGAGCGGTCACATTGAGATATATTTACTAAAGCTAGGAGCTGTTTTGTATTTCAAGAAGAGTTAAACTGCTATTTGAACTACAAGGTTAGACCGGAATGGCAATATACAACGAGAAACAGATAGGTGTTACCACACCTAATAAATTAATAAAGTTAATAAAATAAAAAGATCCAAAGTGCAGCCGACCTAGATCTTGTATGTGGGGTCAGTAAGACATAATTATTAACTGTAATTTGTAATGCAATTGTAAGTCAAATATATTATATTAGTGAAGTCATGCACGTCAGGCGTGCATAAGCAAGCAGCAGTGATCATAAATTAAAGTACACAGAGGTTACTAAGCCACTACGGTTGTGACTTGTTTATTTTGATGTGACGTCGTCACAATAGAAATATTTAATTAAAAAATATCAGATTAAAGTTAATAATTATGATGATATCGGATGCATTATGGATCTTTTAATTTTTAACACACCTTTCTGTTACACGTTGTATATCTGAGCTGTATTTTTAGTAGCTAACACTGTGACTCAACTACCAAACAATTATATTGAAATTACTAATGAGGTGGAATAGCCCACCGAGTATGATAGCGGCCCTCTTACGGACAATGTTAAGATGCAAACATCAGTCTTCTATCGAGGGTGACACCGAGATATTTAACTTGTTTTTCCCAAAGGATAGTACGGTCGAATAGTCAGGAGGGAAAGGGTTAACTTCAATTCGCCATTTGGGAAACCAATCGCCGAAGGGTGTTACCGGCCGATTGGAGGCGGTTGAAAACCGCGTGTTTGTCTTTACGGGACGAATAGAGCGCGGTGTCACCCGCGAATAGAGCTAGCTCTACGCGTGGGGTCATCCGATCCGATCCGAACCCCTCCGAGAATCTAGTAGGGCACGGGGACACGCACTAGTGCGTGATGCCGTTCCCTCTGGAAAAACTCCGAAGGTGATTCGTTTCAAACGGCTTGAGGAACCCTTTAAGTTTCTCGCCACCCCCAAAAAGCCTGGTGAAGCTGAAAATGCCCTCTGAGACCATCAGCAAACTCTCTCCAAAAAAAAAGCGTGGGGTCTAGGGGATGTCGTTTGCGTAAAGCGCAAACAGAATCGGTGGTAGTACCGAGCTACAAGCGTTCAGCTTGAATGATGATTTAACTTTGTAGTATAAACAAGTGTCCCTACTAGATGTGCGAATCAATAGGGATAGCTACCAGTTAGGGATGGCGATCTGAGATCGATTAAACCTGACAACGTTATTTAAGTAGTTTACAATAAGGAATTTGTACTGCGCCAAGTACATTTTATAAGTTGGTCGACTGTTACTCATAAACTTTTAAAGCCTACTTAGCTGGGATAGTTTTCCTTTTAACTTCATCATATATACAACTACCGTGAATTTTTTCACGTATCCAATATCAACCATTTGGCTGGCAGGGGGGGTCCCCACTTGACTCTAACAAAATTTTGCACTTTCAAGCTTAAGGGGGTGCAGCGCGGACGCAAAACTGCGAGTTTCAAGTTGCTTTATGATAGCGAGCGAGCGGCGCGTGGCAGTGGTGTGACAACGGCGCACGACTACGAATACGCACGCACACTAATATCTGTACAGAGTAGGCTGGTGATTTAATTAGAGCAATGTTTACTTTCGTAAAATCGGCGCGTGCGTTTGGGTAAAAAATAATAAAAGTCTTAATATTTTCATATTCATATTTTATAATTGAAAAATAAGACAACAGTGGCCTGCGGAATATCAATACAAACATTTTGATGTCGGATCATTGTTTCATTTGTGCTATTTACAAAGTTTCTGAAGAAATAAGTTTTTAGATATCGTTACTTTTACGTATTGTTTATGCAGTTTCTGGGTATTTGTTTCAAATTCCAAGAGAACCATGGCCTTGTGAAAGGATCAAGCTAACCTACACTAGTTCTTTTAATGTATATGATCTATTCAGCGCCTAGCACCAGTGACATAATAACACGTAAATTTTCTATATTCCGCGCGGCTCCCCCTTAAGGCGAAGGGTAAGGCACACTAGCACCGCTAATGGATTTAATTTGATAACTGTTAAACTGGATTTTTTTTCAAACATTGCGGACCTTCCGACACTAGGCAAACATCTATTATTTAATAATTGTGCACTACTTTTAGGTTTGTTTTTGTATTCATTCGCTAATACCAACAGTGGCCATTGTTTGTGAATAAATGCGATAGCCTGTTTTGTGAATAAACCACGCAACAAAAAGTAGTGCACAATTATTAAATAAATACTATGGATGCTTTCCTGTTGTCGGACGGTACGCAATGTTTAAAAAAGATTCGGTTCGTTACTAATTGTCAAATTATCAATTGGTGGCGCTAGTGTGCCTTACCTTTCGCCTTAATAGTTCACAAACAGATGCCTCAATCAAAAAACTGTCATTACAAACCCGCAATATTTTTGAAATTGCTATCCAACGACACCCCACACTATGGAGTAGGCAAGAAACAAAATTACATTCCCACTGCACGTGTAGGGAAAGTAACCTAAAAAAAAACATTTTTCAACATTTTACCTCACCTCTTCGGGCGTATCGGCGTGATTAATATTTATACCCATGCTAAATTACAGTTTTCTAGTACTACTTTGTCGGCGTAATTAATATGTATATCCATGCCACAGACAGACAGACAGACTGACAGACAGCCAGACAGATGGATGGACGGACGGACGGACGGACGTACGGACGGACGGAAGGACGGACGGACGGACATGGCGAAACTATGAGGGTTTCTTGTTGACTATGAAACCCTAAAAAGGCGCTAACAGAGTCCATTGTCCTTTGTCGAAGAATACTGTCGCTGTAGCTTTTTACTGTATGCCATAATTGCAATGTGTGAATTAGGTATATCAATTGCAATTTAGTTTTAGCTAAGACAAACATTTGTTTTACGAATAAAAATGTTATCTATACTATTAAAAAGTTTGTGACTTGTTTGTTCGTTTGTTCGTTTGCGGAAGGTATTCTTCATAGATTACCTTCCACAACGTAGTTCCATATGCAAAGAATGCTACATTCTTTGCGGGTAGCTTATGCTATTATATATGGTCACTTTTTATCAACCGCAAATATTGTGACAAAACATCTAATTATATCAGAGAAATAAGGCCCAAGCATTTAAAAAAAATTCAGGCTAGTTTTTTTAAAACTTTTTCTGACACAAAAATTGTAATATTTTTAAGAGCGGCCTCTCTGTCGGCTCTTTTTAATGAAACTAGGTGCACGTGTAAGCGGTGAAGGCATTGCGGCCTCTCTGTTTTCGGCTCCTTTGAATTGAAACTACCGAAAGTGCTTTATTTTTCTTTTTAATTGAAATGTCTTTTGGCGTTTTTCTTGAAAACTCGCTAGTTTTCAAGAAAAAATGTAAAAAAGCTTATAAAAAAGGTTTTTTTATAAAAATAGTTGTTGTTGAATTTATCCTCAAAATATTTGCAGTTGATAAAATGTGACCTTATATTAATTAAAAAAATATTTTTTTTAAATCTCAAGTCTACGCGGACGAAGCCCCGAGTAAAGTGCCTAGTGTGATATAATTTCGTCAATTTGTATTACAATCATGTAAAAACGATAAAAAGCAGTAACATTACTCATGGCTTTATCGGGAAGTGCGAAATGTGCATTGTGACAATTTGATATTACCTCGTGCAAGACCCTGTTCAGCAATGACGGGCGTTAAAATGTCTGATATTACAGTCGAGCATTGACTACTGTTGATGCCATTTGTTTTCGGCTCTTTAGCGAGGCAACAACACGGTCTGTCTTGAATTGTGTCCACGCTTACAGCACGAAAAATTTTTGCTGTTTTTATTCCAGAGGTCTTCTTAACTCTGTATTCACCAGCATTAACTTCATTTTCAAATTGTATCGATTTTTTCTTAGGTTTTCTCACCAAATCATTATCACTGTTACTTCTTGATTTTTTACAAAAAAAATTGCGACCTTTGCTCGTGATTTTGAATCCAGTTAAACCTAAAAATAGATCTTAGAATAGTGTGATGTTGTCCCCACACAGCCGTCCAAGTCCGAATGGTTGTCCAACCGTTTTACGTGACAAGAAGACCGGTCAAGTTCACCCGGGTTTAGTTGTGTCAGGAGAGCAATTAGTAGGTTAGAGTTCGTCGTCGAGAGTTAACTACATGAAATGAAGACATTTAATTACTTTTGGATTCATATTTATGAATCCAAAAGTAATGATTATACAATTATACAATTTGTATGTAAATGGCCTATAAGAAAATATTTCAAAAGACTAACTTCTGCTGCTCCAATTTTTTTTTTCCGGAACAATGACAATAATTCTAACATGAAACAGTCGATCAGCATTTAAAAAGTTTTTCATCAAGTTGACTATTTTTTATGTAGGTACGACTAATTGATCAAAAAAATTGGTATGCTATTACTAACTATAAACATGTACACGGCGGCAAGCCCCGCATCATCCGCTACTTTCTGGGCGGTTTCAGATTAACGCATTTTTCTGCGCGTATACGGTCGTTTCAGCATACGCGTTTACACGCGCGCTACATACATTACGCGCTTCAAAAACCATACTCGCGTAAACGGGCATATTTCGCCGTGTTCGCTCGAACCTGTAGTTGTGCCGTGCGTGTCAGTATCAACATGGATTCTGACGAAGAAACATTGCTATTTGCTTATAAGTGCGTCAACGCTCGTACGAGTTGCGCGTGTGGCAAAAGGCGCGCCTATACGCGCCTACATGCGCTTCCAAAAAGGAGCTTATACGCGCGTATAAAACGCTAGTCTGAAACCGCCCAACCTGTCGTATACCACCAAGTCAAAAGCCTTAGATAAAAATAAAACCGGCCAACTGCGAGTCGGACTGGCGCACGAAGGGTTCCGTACTTTATGACGTATTAAAAAAAAAACTACTTACTAGATCTCGTTCAAACCAATTTTCGGTGGAAGTTTATTATTGCATTGAATAAAGTTTTGTTTGTTTCGACTGTTAAGCAAAGGAGCTGTAATTTTACTGAAGTTTAAATATGTTTGGGAAAAAACTTACATATTTTTTTTAATATTTATTATCGAATCAGTAGCCTATTATCAACAAACTACTTTCAGGATGTACGCTTTACCTGATATAGCTTTTATATCCATAATTTAACTACACATTTCAGAAAAAATGTTAATAATGTATTTTGATTTACCATCATCACGATCCCCCCATTTATGCCTTTTCCGATTGGTGCTCTGTGATACTTGAATACAAATAGTAGAATCGGCGCCATCGTAAGAGCTTTCACTTTCGTATTCATCTGTAGGGACAACTAAAAATATCGAGGAACCTTCTTCTCTTGATTTTGATAGTATATTATTCACCACGTCCATGATGTTGTGATTACTACTTAAATCACTTATTACAACAATTGGAGTTTTATCATTAGGTACTTCGGCACATTTTTGTTTTTTTTCCTTTTTTGGCAATTCTGTTTGGGACAATCGAAGAATCAATGCATCTCTATCCCAACTATTTCCTCTTTTTGCTTTCCTCCGTTTTTCATAATTAATGAAGCTGAAGAAATAAAACACTCAAATAAATGTTTGAACCAAGAAAGGAATACGCGTATACTACATATAATAGAGAAAATGACTTGCTAAGCCAAGATGTATCACTTACCTCAGCGAATTCGTGGAAAGTTGGCCAGTTAAGAGTTCTGACCTATCAGTCATACTTAGATCTGATATCATATTAAAACTGGCGTTTGATGAAAATATGCTCCCAACAATTGATATAATACTTATAGTCACATCGTTCAATTCGACCAAACTAGTTGCTGAGAGTAAACTGACTGAGGACTCAGTTTTAATTAACAAAATAGATTCTACGCTAGATTTTATTGATTTTTCTGTGTCAATTGAATATAAGGATAGAGAAGTAGATATATCATAAGAAGATGTCTTGAAAGTGTAATCATTTTGTATTGTATTTTTTTCCGCTGGAAAAGAGTAGTAGCTTCGAGAAGATAAAAATATGTTTTCCTCTTTATCATCATTATTGTAAAAATGGATTGAACTGGTCAGGTTATCATCAGATGAGTTCGTTAAATAATTATTATTTTCTAAGAGATACTTCAAAGTGTTATCAACGAAGGGGTCCGTATTAAGTGTTTCTGTATTCGTTACATTTTGTTTTGAGTTAAATTCTTGATTACTAAACGTAGGATCCGGTTTTTCACAGTACCTATACTGTAACGTAAGATTGCTGAGTTTTGGTTCCTTTGAAAATTTTGGTGTTCCTACTGCACTTCCCACCGTGACTTTTATTCCTTCGTTGTCTGTAATAACCCCATGCTTTACACCAGGTATGCACTCGTCTGGACACGGGCATAGCGAAGATATATCTGGAGAAGTTACTCTAATTTTGACGTAGCTATGTTTGAATTTAATTTTCTTTTTATCACATCCGCATCCACGGTCGCATTTAGTTGTTTTTATGATATCTTCAAATTCTTCTTCTATGCCTGCTACACCTACGGCTCGAGCACTTTTCTTTCCTGCTGCAGCACCAACTCTTTTTGATTTTCTTCTAATTTTTTCTTTTTTTTCTGAAGGGGTTGGTTCAGGTGGTAATCCGATGTCTGCCCGTATCTTTTTCACTAAAGCCTTTTCAGATGCTGTTGCCCCTTCTGGTATCGGTAAGCCGGCAGCAGCCAGGCCTCTTATTATTTTTTCTTTTTGTTCTGGAGTTTTACCCGTTAATGGTGTTAATAAACCCTCGGCTTTAGCCTTTCTTACAATTTCCTTTTCTGAAGGTGTTATTGCTTCTGGTGGTATACCATAATCGGCTCTAACTTTTCGTATCAGTGACTTCTCAGAAGCGGTTTCACCTTCGGGCAGAGGAAGGCCAGCTTCAGCTAACCCTCTTACGATCTTTTCTTTTTGTGCCGGCGTTTTTCCTTTCAAAGGCGTTAGTAATCCAGCTGCTTTTGCTTTCTTTAACTTTTCTGAAGGTGTTACGCGAGGTGTTGCTTTTATTTTATCTATTAATGCCTTTTCTGATGGCGTCCGTCCTTCTGGTAAAGGTATTCCTGCATCATGCAAAGCTTTCAAAGTTTTTTCTTTTTGTGCAGGTGTTTTGCCTTCTAAAGGGGTGATTAGTCCATCAGCCACAGCTTTGTTGTATATATCTCGTTGTGCTGCGGATTTCGGTTCTGGAGGTAGGCCCAGGTCAGCTCGTACCTTTTCTATAAGCTTCGCTTCAGAAGGTGTTTTACCTTCCGGAAAGGGAATGTGGTTCATAGCTAGATCTCTGAGTATTTTTTCTTTTTGTTCTGGCGTCTTTCCTTCAAGAGGACTTGGACTTGGCGGAGTTGAACTAATTTGAGCAATTAAAGCTTTTTCTGATGGTGTTCGTCCTTCCGGCAACGGTAATCCAGCTTCATGTTGAGCTCTAAGGATCTTTTCTTTCTCAGCTGAAGTTTTTCCTTCAAGCGGTGTAATTATTCCAGCGGATTGTGCTTTTTTATATTTTTCTTTCTCTGCAGGAGTTTTAGGTTCAGGTGTTAAACCGAGATCAGTACGAACTTTGCTGATAAGTTTTTTTTCGGATTCTGTTGTTCCCTCTGGTAAAGGAATACCGTGCATAGCTAAACCTTTAAGAATTTTTTCTTTTTGTTCTGGAGTTTTTCCTGTCAAAGGGGTAATTAATCCAGCAGCTTTTGCTTTACGTAGCTTTTCTGATGGTGTACCTCGACTTGCAGCTTTAATCTTTGCTATTAAAGATTTTTCTGATGGTGTTCGTCCTTCAGGAAGGGGTACGTTCATATCAGCTAACCCCCTTAGAATTTTCTCCTTTTGTGCAAGTGTTTTACCTTCTAGAGGTGTCATTATACCTGCGGCATGAGCTTTATCATGTCTTTCTTTTATGGAAGGTGTACGTGGTGTTGGTGGTAAACCTAAGTCAGCGCGAACTTTTTCAATTAATTTCTTTTCTGATGGTGTACTTCCTTCTGGCAAAGGTATACCATTTTGAGCTAATCCTCTCAATATCTTTTCCTTTTGTTCAGGCGTTTTCGATGCTAATGGTGTTAATAAACCTAATTCTTTCGCTTTACGTAATTTTTCAGACGGGATGGATGGAACTGGCGGTTTTGATTTAATATCAGCTATGAGAGCTTTTTCAGATGGAGTCCGCCCTTCTGGCAAAGGAAGACCCGCATTATATTGGGCTTTTAATATTTTTTCTTTTTCAGCAGCTGATTTTCCTTCTAATGGAGTGATTATGCCAGCTGCTAAAGCTTTGTTGTACTTAACTTTGTCTCCTGGAGTCTTTGGTTCTGGTGGGAGACCGAGCTCATTTCGAACTTTGTCGATGAGCTTTTTTTCTGATGCTGTCTTACCTTCTGGTAAAGGAATACCATTTTGAGCTAGTCCTCTTAATATCTTTTCTTTTTGTTCGGGTGTTTTGCCTTCTAAAGGAGTTAATAATCCAGCCGCCTTTGCTTTTTTTAGTTTGTCAGCCGGAATGGATATCCCAGAAGGGAACGGCATTACAGGTGACGCTTTCACTTTGGCTATCAAGGATTTTTCTGATGCAGTACGCCCTTCTGGCAGCGGAAGTCCTAGTGCTTGCTGGGCTCTTAAGATTTTTTCTTTTTGTGCTGGAGACTTTCCTTCAAGTGGTGTAATGATTCCAGCAGCTAGGGCTTTGTCATATTTTTTCCTCTCAGCTGCAGTTTTCGGTTCTGGTGGTAAACCGACGTCGTTTCTGACTTTGTCAATGAGCTTCTTCTCAGATGCCGTTTTGCCTTCTGGCAAAGGCAACCCGTGCATTGCTAATCCGTGTAGTATCTTCTCCTTCTGTTCTGGTGTTTTACCTGCTAAAGGGGTCATTAATCCAGCGGCTTTGGCTCTTCGAATTCGCTCAGATGGTTTAATAGAGGGAGTGGGTTCTCCAGGAGGGCTAGCTTTAATTTTAGCAATCAAAGATTTTTCCGACGGTGTTCTTCCTTCTGGCAACGGGAGGCCGGCGTTGTGCTGAGCTCTTAGAACTTTTTCCTTCTGTTCTGGGGTTTTTCCTTCTAACGGCGTTATTAAACCAGCGGCCAGGGCTTTGTTATACTTTGCTTTATCTCCAGCTGATTTAGGCTCTGGTGGGAGACCGAGCTCATTTCGAACTTTGTCGATGAGCTTTTTTTCTGAAGCTGTCTTACCTTCTGGTAAAGGAATACCATTTTGAGCTAGTCCTCTTAATATCTTTTCTTTTTGTTCGGGTGTTTTGCCTTCTAAAGGTGTTAATAATCCAGCCGCCTTTGCTTTTTTTAGTTTGTCAGCCGGAATGGATATCCCAGAAGGGAACGGCATTACAGGTGACGCTTTCACTTTGGCTATCAAGGATTTTTCTGATGCAGTACGCCCTTCTGGCAGCGGAAGTCCTAGTGCTTGCTGGGCTCTTAAGATTTTTTCTTTTTGTGCTGGAGACTTTCCTTCAAGTGGTGTAATGATTCCAGCAGCTAGAGCTTTGTCATATTTTTTCCTCTCAGCTGCAGTTTTCGGTTCTGGTGGTAAACCGACGTCGTTTCTGACTTTGTCAATGAGCTTCTTCTCAGATGCCGTTTTGCCTTCTGGCAAAGGCAACCCGTGCATTGCTAATCCGTGTAGTATCTTCTCCTTCTGTTCTGGTGTTTTACCTGCTAAAGGGGTCATTAATCCAGCGGCTTTGGCTCTTCGAATTCGCTCAGATGGTTTAATAGAGGGAGTGGGTTCTCCAGGAGGGCTAGCTTTAATTTTAGCAATCAAAGATTTTTCCGACGGTGTTCTTCCTTCTGGCAACGGGAGGCCGGCGTTGTGCTGAGCTCTTAGAACTTTTTCCTTCTGTTCTGGGGTTTTTCCTTCTAACGGCGTTATTAAACCAGCGGCCAGGGCTTTGTTATACTTTGCTTTATCTCCAGCTGATTTAGGCTCTGGTGGGAGACCGAGCTCATTTCGAACTTTGTCGATGAGCTTTTTTTCTGAAGCTGTCTTACCTTCTGGTAAAGGAATACCATTTTGAGCTAGTCCTCTTAATATCTTTTCTTTTTGTTCGGGTGTTTTGCCTTCTAAAGGTGTTAATAATCCAGCCGCCTTTGCTTTTTTTAGTTTGTCAGCCGGAATGGATATCCCAGAAGGGAACGGCATTACAGGGGACGCTTTCACTTTGGCTATCAAGGATTTTTCTGATGCAGTACGCCCTTCTGGCAGCGGAAGTCCTAGTGCTTGCTGGGCTCTTAAGATTTTTTCTTTTTGTGCTGGAGACTTTCCTTCAAGTGGTGTAATGATTCCAGCAGCTAGGGCTTTGTCATATTTTTTCCTCTCAGCTGCAGTTTTCGGTTCTGGTGGTAAACCGACGTCGTTTCTGACTTTGTCAATGAGCTTCTTCTCAGATTCCGTTTTGCCTTCTGGCAAAGGCAACCCGTGCATTGCTAATCCGTGTAGTATCTTCTCCTTCTGTTCTGGTGTTTTACCTGCTAAAGGGGTCATTAATCCAGCGGCTTTGGCTCTTCGAATTCGCTCAGATGGTTTAATAGAGGGAGTGGGTTCTCCAGGAGGGCTAGCTTTAATTTTAGCAATCAAAGATTTTTCCGACGGTGTTCTTCCTTCTGGCAACGGGAGGCCGGCGTTGTGCTGAGCTCTTAGAACTTTTTCCTTCTGTTCTGGGGTTTTTCCTTCTAACGGCGTTATTAAACCAGCGGCCAGGGCTTTGTTATACTTTGCTTTATCTGCAGCTGATTTAGGCTCTGGTGGGAGACCGAGTTCATTTCGAACTTTGTCGATGAGCTTTTTTTCTGAAGCTGTCTTACCTTCTGGCAAAGGAATACCATTTTGAGCTAGTCCTCTAAATATCTTTTCTTTTTGTTCGGGTGTTTTGCCTTCTAAAGGTGTTAATAATCCAGCCGCTTTTGCTTTTTTTAGTTTGTCGGCGGGAATGGATATCCCAGAAGGGAACGGCATTACAGGTGACGCTTTCACTTTGGCTATCAAGGATTTTTCTGATGCAGTACGCCCTTCTGGCAGCGGAAGTCCTAGTGCTTGCTGGGCTCTTAAGATTTTTTCTTTTTGTGCTGGAGACTTTCCTTCAAGTGGTGTAATGATTCCAGCAGCTAGGGCTTTGTCATATTTTTTCCTCTCAGCTGCAGTTTTCGGTTCTGGTGGTAAACCGACGTCGTTTCTGACTTTGTCAATGAGCTTCTTCTCAGATGCCGTTTTGCCTTCTGGCAAAGGCAACCCGTGCATTGCTAATCCGTGTAGTATCTTCTCCTTCTGTTCTGGTGTTTTACCTGCTAAAGGGGTCATTAATCCAGCGGCTTTGGCTCTTCGAATTCGCTCAGATGGTTTAATAGAGGGAGTGGGTTCTCCAGGAGGGCTAGCTTTAATTTTAGCAATCAAAGATTTTTCCGACGGTGTTCTTCCTTCTGGCAACGGGAGGCCGGCATTGTGCTGAGCTCTTAGAACTTTTTCCTTCTGTTCTGGGGTTTTTCCTTCTAACGGCGTTATTAAACCAGCGGCCAGGGCTTTGTTATACTTTGCTTTATCTGCAGCTGATTTAGGCTCTGGTGGGAGACCGAGTTCATTTCGAACTTTGTCGATGAGCTTTTTTTCTGAAGCTGTCTTACCTTCTGGCAAAGGAATACCATTTTGAGCTAGTCCTCTAAATATCTTTTCTTTTTGTTCGGGTGTTTTGCCTTCTAAAGGTGTTAATAATCCAGCCGCTTTTGCTTTTTTTAGTTTGTCGGCGGGAATGGATATCCCAGAAGGGAACGGCATTACAGGTGACGCTTTCACTTTGGCTATCAAGGATTTTTCTGATGCAGTACGCCCTTCTGGCAGCGGAAGTCCTAGTGCTTGCTGGGCTCTTAAGATTTTTTCTTTTTGTGCTGGAGACTTTCCTTCAAGTGGTGTAATGATTCCAGCAGCTAGGGCTTTGTCATATTTTTTCCTCTCAGCTGCAGTTTTCGGTTCTGGTGGTAAACCGACGTCGTTTCTGACTTTGTCAATGAGCTTCTTCTCAGATGCCGTTTTGCCTTCTGGCAAAGGCAACCCGTGCATTGCTAATCCGTGTAGTATCTTCTCCTTCTGTTCTGGTGTTTTACCTGCTAAAGGGGTCATTAATCCAGCGGCTTTGGCTCTTCGAATTCGCTCAGATGGTTTAATAGAGGGAGTGGGTTCTCCAGGAGGGCTAGCTTTAATTTTAGCAATCAAAGATTTTTCCGACGGTGTTCTTCCTTCTGGCAACGGGAGGCCGGCGTTGTGCTGAGCTCTTAGAACTTTTTCCTTCTGTTCTGGGGTTTTTCCTTCTAACGGCGTTATTAAACCAGCGGCCAGGGCTTTGTTATACTTTGCTTTATCTGCAGCTGATTTAGGCTCTGGTGGGAGACCGAGTTCATTTCGAACTTTGTCGATGAGCTTTTTTTCTGAAGCTGTCTTACCTTCTGGCAAAGGAATACCATTTTGAGCTAGTCCTCTAAATATCTTTTCTTTTTGTTCGGGTGTTTTGCCTTCTAAAGGTGTTAATAATCCAGCCGCTTTTGCTTTTTTTAGTTTGTCGGTGGGAATGGATATCCCAGAAGGGAACGGCATTACAGGTGACGCTTTCACTTTGGCTATCAAGGATTTTTCTGATGCAGTACGCCCTTCTGGCAGCGGAAGTCCTAGTGCTTGCTGGGCTCTTAAGATTTTTTCTTTTTGTGCTGGAGACTTTCCTTCAAGTGGTGTAATGATTCCAGCAGCTAGGGCTTTGTCATATTTTTTCCTCTCAGCTGCAGTTTTCGGTTCTGGTGGTAAACCGACGTCGTTTCTGACTTTGTCAATGAGCTTCTTCTCAGATTCCGTTTTGCCTTCTGGCAAAGGCAACCCGTGCATTGCTAATCCGTGTAGTATCTTCTCCTTCTGTTCTGGTGTTTTACCTGCTAAAGGGGTCATTAATCCAGCGGCTTTGGCTCTTCGAATTCGCTCAGATGGTTTAATAGAGGGAGTGGGTTCTCCAGGAGGGCTAGCTTTAATTTTAGCAATCAAAGATTTTTCCGACGGTGTTCTTCCTTCGGGCAACGGGATGCCGGCGTTGTGCTGAGCTCTTAGAACTTTTTCCTTCTGTTCTGGGGTTTTCCCTTCTAACGGTGTTATTAAACCAGCGGCCAGGGCTTTGTTATATTTTGCTTTATCTGCAGCTGATTTAGGCTCTGGTGGAAGACCGAGCTCATTTCGAACTTTGTCGATGAGCTTTTTCTCCGAAGCAGATTTGCCTTCAGGCAGTGGAATACCGCCCAATGCCATACCTCTTAATATCTTTTCTTTTTGTTCGGGTGTTTTGCCTTCTAAAGGAGTAATTAATCCAGCCGCCTTTGCTTTTTTTAGTTTGTCGGCCGGAATTGATATTCCAGAAGGAAACGGTATTTTAGGTTGTGTTTTAATTTTTTCTATTAGAGCTTTTTCAGATGCGGTTCGTCCTTCTGGTAGTGGTATTCCTAGCGCTTGTTGAGATCGTAAAATTTTTTCTTTTTGTTGAGGTGTTTTACCTTCAAGCGGAGTGATTATTCCGGATGCTAATGCTTTCTCATATTTCTTTCGTTCAGCTGGTGTTTTTGGTTCTGGCGGGAGTCCAAGTTCAGTTCTTACTTTGTCAATTATTTGTTTTTCTGACGGTGTTTTTCCTTCTGGTAGAGGTAATCCCTGCAAAGCTAATTCACGTATTATCTTTTCTTTTTGTTCGGGTGTCTTGCCTTCTAAAGGAGTTAACAATCCTGCAGCTTTTGCTTTTCGTAATTTTTCTGACATTGTTCCCTCAGGTGGACCAGATTTTATTTTTGCAATTAAAGACTTTTCTGATGGTGTTCGCGGCTCAGGTAAAGGTATACCAGCTTCGTGTAGTGCTTTAAGAATTTTCTCTTTTTCTTTTAATGACTTATCTTGTAGTGGAGTTATTAATCCTGCTGCCATTGCTTTGTTGTATTTTTCTTTTTCGTCTGCTGATTTTGGTTCTGGAGGAAGACCTACATCTTTTATTACCTTGCTTATTAATTTTTTTTCCGATGCTGTTTTTCCTTCTGGTAAAGGTATTCCTGCCATTGCCATGTTTCGTAAAATCTTTTCTTTTTCTTGCGGAGTCTTACCTTCTAAAGGAGTAAGTAGGCCGGCTGCTTTAGCTTTGCGTAATTTTTCTGATGGTGTTTTTTTAGATGGTATCTCTGCCTTAATCTTTTTTATTAGTGATTTTTCAGAGGGTGTTCTTCCTTCTGGGAGTTCAAGACCCATTTCGGCTTGTTTTTTTAGAATGCGTTCTTTTTCAGCAAGGGTTTTACCTTCTAATGGTAATAAAATACCTGCAGCTTCTGCCTTTTTCTCTCTCTCTCTGTCTGCTGCTGTTGTTGGCTGTGGCGGTAGGCCCAATTGAGCTCTTACTTTTTTGATTAACTCTTTTTCAGAAGCTGTTTTTCCTTCAGGCAGAGCAGCACCGGTCATTGCCAATTCCTTTAAAATTTTTTCTTTTTCTTCTGGTGATTTGCCCTCCATCAAAGCGATTGCCTCTTTGGTTTTTCTCTCTAGCTCTTTCTTTCGCGTTTTCACGCTCGCTGTTTCCAAAGCCATAGCAGATTTCCTCTTTTCACCCATCCGCCTTTCTTCTCTTGGTAAATGTCCACAAAGTATACATTCACACTGATCACAGTTTTTTTTCTTATAACAATCATATAAACTTTTCATAACTTCGAACATTGCATCCGAATTACAAGAGCAGCAACAACTTTCCTCTTTAGAATCAAACTGACATCTGTATATTTTCCATCGTGCTTGTGTCATTGGATTTCTGTATGGATTTAAACATTCTGGTAAGTTATACTCTGATACCACAGTCACTACATACTTTTGATGAAAAGGATGATATGACTTTTGGCGAATTATGTCAGGCCCTCGATCAATAAACTTAGCTTTATTGTTATCCTGTGATGGAAGTTCTGGTAGACTGTTACGCTGATGGGTATTTTCGTTATTCCTATAGGTATAGACATAGTCTAATAATTTTTGTTTATTGTATTTAAATACCTTGTATTTACCAAGTTTCTTTGATTTTTTGTTTACACTGTTGTTTTCTGTATCACCACATGGGTTTTCTGTTCTATGGTGCAAAGTTGTAAGTTCACTATCAAAATTGTTTGCAAAGACTTTTGCATTTGTATAAAGGGTTATAAGTTCATAGCTGTGTTTGTAAAATTTATCTCTGGTCACTTCTTTTTTTAATTTCGTACGATTTTGTTTGCCATTACATCGCGTTTTTCTGTCGTCTGCCATTTTGGCTCTAATGTGAATTGTACATAATATTTACTAGAATTTTTTTTCTTGTATAGGAAGCCCTTGATATTAGCAATCTGAAAATAAAATAAAATAATTTGTACTAATCATATATTTAAAGTACGCTTAAAATGGTTTAAGAATGATTTGTATGATAGTGCTTATGTTCTCGTAAAAGCTCAGGGGTAGCGAAACTGCAGTGCTTAATTGTAAAATTATCATTATAGGCTAATATCACTTTTGTTATTGCTTGTAAATACAAATTTTGAGTTCATCTCTACGCAATTTTTTTTATGAACTCGAGTTGCAGTGCCAGGTCATTTCGGTCAGGTTGCCCTTATAATGTAATAAAGGCATGATTTCGCAGCGAACTTACTACAGCACACCGCCGCCGCCTCGCCGTGATAACGTTGAAGGTAAATAAATGAATAAATATAATACAAAAAAGCGTGATTTCGCAGCGAACTTACTGCAGCACGCCGTGATAACGTTGAAGGCTAAGTATGGCCGCACAAAAACGGTTTCCTACCTCTAGCTAGGTTTCGAGTTCAGAATTTTGTGTTGTGTTAGGAATTTATATGACCAGTTCGAAGAAGGACGCTTTCGTGTAAGCACCTTTTAAATGGATGACCTTACTACTTTATTATCTTTGTACTTTTACTGGCGCTAAAAAAGAATAAGTAGAAACGAAACGTCGTTAATGGGTAAACCCATGAAATACTCAAAGAATAAAAGAGAGTCAATGTACCCCAAAAGAGCAAACATCCAGAAGAATTCTTAAAGTTTTACAGGATTTCAAAGAAATCGTTTGATAATCCTGCATAATGGCAAATGAAAGAAATACAAAAGAAAAATACATGCATGCGGTTATGTTTGGATACAGAAAAAAATTAAATTAAATACAATTAAAAACATTATACTTTTAATTATTATTTATTATTTGATTAAATTTTCGGGTTTACACATTTTGTTAGGCAAAAAGAAGAGGGAAAGTGAATAGACATATTGGTAAAGCTTAAATACGGCTAAAGTATGCGAGGGTTGCTTTCGGAATGACGTTATTTAATTTTTTTTCGGTCTTTAAACCCGAACGCGCGGTTGGACGTAGCAACGAACGTCACGTATTTTTTCGTTCAGAAAATACGAACTTGTGCGCCTTGCCACACATTTGTATGCCATGCATTCCGGTATACTCCGGTCCAAATAGCAAGTTCTTTTTGCCATTACGTAATATAATTGCGCACGTTTAATAAAAAATGGTAAAAAATGGAAGAGCCCCTGGAGAAGACGGTATCCTACCAGAAATGCTGATGTCGAGTACCCACACCATCTGGAGTGCCCTGGCAACTGCCTTATCGAAACAAGGCACCTTGCCTTGTAAATGTTGTTATTATTCTTCTCCACAAAAAAGGAGATATTAAGAACCTAGATAACTACAGACCCATCAGCATACTGTCACACCTATACAAGCTCTTCACCCGAGTAATAGTAAACAGGCTAGCGAATAATTTAGACATTGACCAACCACGCGAGCAAGCCGGTTTCCGGTCAGGATTCAGCACTAACGACCACCTTCAGACGCTACGGACTGTCATCGAATAGTGCCATGAATACAGGAAGCCTCTCATTAACATTTGTTGACTATGAAAAGGTATTCGATTCTATTGAGTGGTGGGCCGTAGAGGCAGCAATCGCGGGATCAAGAGTGGACGAAACATACATCTCGATGCTGAAACACCTACATACGAACGCGACTGAGTGTGTTTCACAAAAAAACCAGCAAGCTCAAACTTGAACGAAATGTTAGGCAAGGCGACACCATATCGCCTAAGCTTTTCTCTGCGGCACACAAACGAATCTTTAGGAAGCTCAACTGGGAAGATAAAGGCATGACTATCGATGGGGAAAGACTTTTGAATCTAATATTTGCTGACGATTTGGTTGTTGTATAAGAAAGTAGTGGAGATATGATAGCTATGATAGAAGACCTTAAAAGCGAGTTCATCAAGGTCGGCCTTAAAATAAACATAAGCGAAACCCAAATAGAATAGAATAGAATAGAATAGAATAGAAAAACATTTATTCAGTATCACAAAACAACATTCAGACGAGTAAAGCATTCATAATTTAATATACATGGTATATGATACTGAAAAGGCATCTTCTCAGCATGTGTTATAGCACTTCAATAATGCTACAACGCTGGTCTTCCGAAGATGCCCAAACTAGAACTAAACTTAACTAAATCTAAGAATAGTAATAAAACAAAACATAAAACACCAAGCGGTGTTTTATGTTTTATTTCACTCACACCACCCAAATGATAGCTCATACACTTTGGTTCATAATTGTGTAGTTAATTATTTACTGTTACATGGCAAACTATTTCTTATCTATGTCTTATAAATTATACAAATACAATTTTATATTACAAATACAATTTTATTTTATACAAATCATGACAAACAACGC
Organism: Eudonia mercurella; assembly: GCA_963082485.1. Lineage (NCBI taxonomy): Eukaryota > Metazoa > Arthropoda > Insecta > Lepidoptera > Crambidae > Eudonia > Eudonia mercurella. Next base: position 29,717,488 of record OY720022.1, read on the forward strand.
CAATGCTCACAATTACCACCTACCAGTAAAAGTTGTCAATGAATATTGTGTATCTGGGCCATAAGATTACGCTGGGGTACGAGAACCAGACCGTGGAAGTAGACCGCCGAATCGCGGAAGCCTGGGCTGCATTTGGTGAAAACAAAAAAATTTTGCGTGGCAAGCTACCTTTACACATGATGGTCCGTGTATTCGGCCAATGTATGCTGCCTGAGTTCACATACGGAGCGGAGACTATGTCACTTATAAAAAAGTCAGCTGAGAAGTTCAAAGTATCGCAGGGGACAGAGCAATGCTTGGAATAATGCTGCGCGACTGGAAGACCAATCAATGGATACGGCAGAAGACAAGAGTTGAGGACGTGGTCAGCATTATCGCAAGAAGGAAGTGGACATTGGCATATTGCTAGAATGGATGAATACCGGGAAACCTTGGAATGGAGACCCAGAGCAAATACTCTAAGAAGAGGTAGACCTCCCAAAAGATGGGTTGATATCTGAAGATATGGAGGCCGTGATTGGATGGAGAGGGCGCAAAAGCGCTAGAAGAGGAGCGGAGGAGAGGAGGAGAGGAGGAGAGGAGGCCTAAGTCCAAAGCTGAACAAATAATGAGCCGCGATGATGATGATAAATAAAAAATTAAAAAGTAAACAATAGCTTTTAAACTTTCGCACTCCATTTCAATCAAAGGCGTATAACGAGGATAAACGCAAACTTCTTTTTATAGGTATCATTAGATATACCTTCGAGTCCTATAGAAGGCTCGAGTCGCGACTCGAGCCTTGGGCTTTATTAAGAAATCGTTGTAGGCTCTCTTGAAATAAATAAAGATTACTTAGAAATAAACAGATATGTTATTTCATACATAACCGCTATCCCACTCAAAATGCAGTCAAATCATAAATGTTTTGCTGTCATGATGACATCTTAATACTTTTCAAAGTTCATCAGCATCCGTAGAAAATTTAATCATATAGTAAGTAAAGTTAACAGCCTATAACTGTCCCACTGCTGGGCAAAGGCCTCCATAATTAAAATCAAGTTATCGCTCCAATTGATGGGTAATGGCTTAATCACCACGCTTGCCAAATGCGGGCTGGTGATCACAAACCCGGGCAATGCATCAAAAAATCCGAAATACATTTTGCTCGACCTGGGAATTGAACCCGGGCGGGACCTTCGTGTATCGGGCCGAGCGCTCTGCCACTCGGCCACCGAGGCGTTCGCAATCATAAAGTAAATCGAACAGTAATAAATCTCAGAGAAATATGAATATTATTATATCGACTAATACGTAAGCTAACACTATGTAAGGTTCGACTTGAGCCTACTATTGAGAAAAAAACCTTCAATGAGTTTAAGATTTTTTCAACTTAGACTTTTTTTGGAGAGAGATTGCTGATTGCGTCAATCTGCATTTTTAGCGACACCAAACTTTTTTGGGGGCGGCGAGAAACTTAATGGGTTCTTCAAGCCATATGAAACGAAACACCATCAGAGTTTTCTAGAGGTAATGGCATCACACACTAGAGCGTGTCCCCATTCCCTACTAAATTCCCCGAGGATTTCGGATCGAGAGTGGAACAACCCGCTGGCGCCTCTCAAGCTAAGGACCTCGGCTCGGGTTGACCGGGTCGTGCGGGTGGAGAAAAGCGCCCAGGTCCGTACCGTGAGAGCGCGTGTGAACCAGGTCGTCGTACCCTTGTTCTACGAGTACGGTGGCTTGGGCCTAAACTAGTGTGCGTGCTTAGTGTATTCTGTAAATGTGTAGTGGCATCTAGAGGATCGGGTGGGTCAAAACTAAGTGTTTGCACTGTTTGCACTGTTTCATAATAAAACAGTCGTGCGGCTGTCGTGCGGCTGGCGTTCGATATGAAAACGTACGGCAGCGGTCCGACAAGAAACGTCTAAACCAGTGGTTCCCAACTGGTGGTCCGCGGACCACAGATGGTCCGAGAGAGCATCGCTAATGGTCCGCGGCACATAACATAATTAAATCCAGAATATAATTTTGAAAGAGGCACTAAAATGTTATTTTTTAATTCCTGCACTATCGCCTACGCTATCATTTGCTAATTCCTAGGTCCCAGGGTGGAACATGAAATGTTTCCCATCAACATTATTTGTAGCATGAAGTGCGTGAAGATAAACTGTCACTACTAAACTTACGATACAAATACTTTTTAAGTTTTGAATAAAGCTTAAACTTTCTTTTTAAATACAGTTTATGTGGTCCCTGCTAACAAATAAATTAGGAAAAGGGTCCATGATCGGAGAAAGGTTGGGAACCACTGGTCTAAACTGAAAGAGCCTTGGAAGGCTCGAACTTTTTAACAACACCACATTCAGGTCTTCTAATCTGAGTTCCTGATAAGGAAACCGTATTTCGGCGGCCGCCTTATATTGGACTAATGCTCCGTAAGTGTTAAAGGTCATATCCTCAGCTTAATGATTCAGTTTGTAACTAAATTATACATAAAACACATAACCTACCGTACAAGCATTGGAAGTGTAGTAGTATGAATATTTACATAAGTGTTTGTCACAATTAGCGCATCCACGCATAATATGTTTCACCTCCACATTTTAATTTCACACGTTTTTATTATATTTTGTATAAATTAACTATAACTTTTTTTTATATTTTATATAATAATGATTGATTGACATTGATAATTTATTGATGTTGCTTTTTTCTATAACTCATTTAAGATTCTTTCAAAACATCACGAAGGTTTTGTTCTTATGGTTACAATCCTCTTTTGAAGTAAACGTGATAGGACGTGGACAGACGTGGTTCACGTAAAAAAATATCTATAAGTCGAGCAAAAAAGCGGCACGGCACACGGCCGTACCACCCTTTTCTCGAAACAGTTCAGCTCATTTTCGACCCCCTATAATTTCGTTGTGGATAAAACTAGAAGCCTGAATTTTCAGTAACCAAGCAGGCATTGTATTTTAAATTTCC